>CABFOW010007122.1:0-17274 GCA_902141385.1 Timema californicum | reverse complement strand
CCCGTTTATGAATTATTATGCACCAGGCATAGCGAAGTGTTAAAGTTCTTAGTTCATAAACACAATAATATTAGCCTTCTTCTTTGATATTTAACACTGTAATTATCAAAAGCCAATATATTCGATCAACCACGTGTTAGGAGGTTTAGATGATAGGTAACTTTCGTAAACCAGACGATCTAACTTTAGAAACAGATTAAATTAAATATACTGATTTAATTTCTGTCTCGCATAAAATCCCAAAAATATTAAATATTTTTCTTGTAGCTGTTCAACCATTTGGTTGACACGCTACACCATTAACCGAAAAAAATCAAGAGGAATATTTTCCTGAAAAAAATAAAATAATAATAATAATAAAGCTTAATTTTTATGGTGGCCATAGTAATTCCCTTTTCAAATTCCCTGACTATTGAAGGTTTCCCCCACTTTCTTTGCCTGTGGCCACCTTGAATTTTCCATCTCAAAGCTCTCTATACCATTCACATGGCACTGATGGCAGTGACAGCCACTTTTACATTGGCGGGACCTTTTATATAAATACAAACTTTTTTTCTGCCAAACATTGATAACATTTAATTATTTTATATCATCAAAAGTGATAATTGCAGATAACATGATGTGACGTACTAATACGTGAAAGTAGATATAGTCACTTTTCTAACTGTGAGAAAGGGTTCTTCTTTTAAAATTGGACCGTACCTTCTCCAGTCCCTACAAGTAATTTTAAAATGTCTAGCCCAAAAATGCCAAGGAAAAAATTGTCACTTTAATGTCAGGTCACACGGACCGATAACATCCCTTTGCCCCCGAAATGACAAGAGTTGATAAAGGGCTACAGGGTGTGTGGGTCGAAGGAGCGACCAGATAAATGGGTTGCAAGCTCTGAGACACAAGTACATGTGTATACATTTCGTTATCTTTATGTCAAGAGTGAAAGGCAGGGGTAGTGGCATCCATTTAAAGGGATGTGTATGAAGTCACTTAAGTGGCGCTATATATACGCTATAAACAACACTGGGGAGACTTGTCTATACACGCAGGAGGAAGGGGAACAGGGGGTCATGAAGAAACCCATTTATCTTTCTATAGCGCCAGTGTACTGGTTATTACGGAGTAACAAATTGCGATACATTGCTTTTATATGATAAAACTAGGAGTCATACCACACAAGAGCTGAGATTACGCTGTGCGAGGAGTGGTTGGTAAGGAGGAGAAAAGGTTAAATAATGGACACCACGATCCCCGGCAAACCAAGACGATACTAATATACCCCAACGTTCACAAGTTTTTATATTCGAAAAGCTATTTCAAATAGATAGCGAGCTATATCATTATTTATTTCAAAAATGTGTGGGACTAAGGGGGATTCTCAACATCTCACTGACAAAATAATTATTTCTTACCAATGGTATGAATAACAAAATAAATAACGGCTCAAAAATAAAATCAATCAACAAAATCAGAAGGTCTTTACTAGCGTAATTTTTTATTATTTGAAGTATTTTTAACAGACTGGTTATTTCAGCTCAAGACTTGTAAACTAGCGTTAATCAGTCTAGAACAGACACAACACCCAGTCCCACTCCCGTAAATTCAGCATTGTTAAAGGGGAAACCTCCATTCCATAGATTATAAACTTTTTGGCCATGCCGGAAATTGATCCCGGGACACTTAGCTCAGTAGGCAGACACCCTACCGACTGAAACAAGGTGTCGGACTAAAATAACAAAGACGGAAAGTGGTACTTTTTTTATAATAATTACTATCTTTTTAAGCTATTAAAAGCTAAAACTATCTTGAGTTTATCTCGATTTTTCTTTATTATTATACTCTATTATTAGCGACCGTTCGGAAGAGATTTAAAAAAATAATCTTGAATGAAGTAGTGGAAAAAAGGAGCTGAATGCTTTCGCCCTTGGTTTGAAACAGTTTGCCATTTATCCTCAACGTCATGTGATAAGAACTAAATCATTGCTAGTGCTAGATATCAGAAACGTGAGTAGCCCATTTTAGTAACAACTTGATAATACGCATATATGTTTTTCTTCAGCGCGTCATAAACGGGGATATTCGCGGTAAATATAAAGTAATCAACACTTGCTCTCTATGTTAATCCGCTTTTAAAGCAAACACACAATTCAAAAGTAAGCTAGCGAAGTGTACAACATCATCAATTGTACTTTGGCGAATGGAATAACAACAGTTTCTGACAGTTACCTTTGGTTCCCCCGGGTAAATGGGCCCTAGTTACAAAACCATGATAGGAAATAGGTTGTTTTGGTGGTCCAAACCCTATCTGAAAGTGATGTAATAATGTATTTTTTATTCTTTCTCAGTACCTAACTAGTAACTTAAATAATGGATTTTTATAACATTTAAAACAACTACGCCTATTGTTTGAATAATCTTGCTTCAAAAGTGATTCCATTTTGAAATAATTTCTTGCCATTAAAGTGATACTGTTTAGTTATCTGATATTAGCCCCGAGATCGAGCTCTAATTATAACGGTACGGTATTTTGATGATATAAATGTCCCGCGATTGGAAGCCAATTATATTGATATCAGTTTAATTAGCTGATATTAGCCCCACGATCGAGCTCTAATTAAGATGATACGGATTTAATATTGAGATAATACCCTTTGGTTGAGCAATACCTTATAACGATATTGGGTTTTACGGTGGTGACGACGCCGAGTATGCCTTACTGCGCACTTGTCCGCGGTTACTTGATCTGATTATTTCTTATAATTAATCTTATTAAATAAACAAAACTGTTAATGTTGCACATGATTTATTTATGTGATTACACCTTCGACACTGAAGATGTGATATTATGTAATACAGTTTTTGTTAAAATTGTTTTTCTGTGATATTATAAGTTCCGCATTCTGAGTAGCGTGTGATGTGCTGATTTATGTTACTGCTATAATATATTCATACGCAAAAGTGGCTTATACATGACCTACCCCTTGTCACCAGTGTCAAAACCAACTAATAGAAAGGTTCCTGGTGACAGGTGTTGTGAAGGCTGGCTTCCTATTGGGAAGAGGGGGCCAGCGAGTGACAAGATTTTGCTAAATACTACGAAGTTGATCTTTGAAAGAAAAAAATAAGTTTTAATGGTACAATTCATTGACATTAAATCTGAAAAGCGCATGACTCTCCATGGATGTAGTATTAAAAGGATATTTTATATACCGTTTATTGAAGAAAAATACCTTCATCCATGACTTTTTAAATATATGAGAGGGGTCCAAAACAGTATAATTACACCATCTCCTGTTGGTGAGCTTCACCCCAAGTCACCAATAATAGCCCTTCATCTCTTTCCACCTAAAACAAAATAATAACTATAGGCACGGTCCTGACCAGCAGATAACCACCATTATATTGTTTGTATCAAATTGCAAATTAGTTTTCAGTTATGTTTGTACAGTGAGATTCTCATCCAAAGGAAAGTATTTGGCAGACAAAAGCCCTGCTCGGATAGAAGAGATGTTGATCGTCAGTTGTCTATGGGAGGATCTCACCTAGTCCCTCAAAGAATAATGTGGCCCACATATCTCTATATACCCTTGAAAGTTTATTGTTCTATTATTTCCATACGGTATTTGTATGAGTACTTAGTGGAATCATTTATAATTTCAGTTTTTCAGCCAGGCACATCAATACCCCAATTGAACTTACGTTCGTATCAAGCCCTACTTTATCAACTCTGCGTATGTACCAACGTCGCAGGGCCTAATAGTTTCCGTAGAATCTAAGGAATATTACATAAGATAAAGCCAGTTGAGAAAAAAGGATGGTCAGGCCACAAACAAATGAAGGAGAAAGAAGCGGTGGTTTCAAATGGCACACGATAAGAAATGAACAGAAGTTGTGCCAGATAGCACCTAATTAAATGGACTGGTCTGTGGTAGAAAGCGAGAGGAGATTTGGGTTTCAACTATGGTAAAAAAAGAGCGCGTTAGTTACTTGGGACTCGCAAGCAATAGCCTTGTATAAAGAAATGTTAAGTATATATGTATAAAACATGAGAAGAATGATCCTGAGCACGGGACTACCCCTGAATAGCTCAATGGTATAGCGGTGTCACGCTAAGCCAAGAGGTTCCGGGTTTGATTCCCGTGTCCATGTGTCATTTTTCATCATTACCCCTCCAAGCTTCGCCTTCCACATACATTTTATTGTAAAACGTTGCTTTCTTCCATCGTGAATCGCTTGGAGGTGAAAGGTATCGTCATGTCCCTAAAAGCAGTGGTCGGCAATAAGTCGATATCGCGGCAATTTGCAGTTGATCGCGTAAGAAAACTATATCGTCATTAAAAGTTGATCTATGAGTTTTCTAAACAATTACTTCAAAATAATATTCAAAAGGACCAAAATAACCTTGATCGGTTATAAAAGGTAGTAAAATTGTTTTGTATAAAACTAAATTTTAGTTGTTATGTTTTCTTCTATAAAGGTGGCTACCTACATAAGTATTTGAGGAAGGTTAATTTTAAGGAATTAATATAAAATTTATGGAAAAAATAAACAATGGATAATAGTGGGGACCTTTGATAAGTGTTTAAGTCAATCGGGGCCCAAAAAGGTTGTCGACCCTGCGCCAGAGGATTAAAATCTTACATTTTAAGTTTTATACATTTAAAAACATTCATTAAAAGGTGAAATAAGCTCATTTTCAACGATGTCTGAACGCGAAATATCAGTTTTCTTAAATCAACGTAAATAGTTAGAATCAAAACAGTAGTTTTTTTAACACTGCCACAACAAAGCATCCTAAAATAATTGAGAAGTTTTAAGGGTTATGAAACCTTAAACCAGACGTTTCTGTTAAAAAAAAGTAGTGTGCGCATATTTTGTGTCAAGCAAACGGCACTTTGCTTTCAGAGATAAATGATGAAGGTTAGCACTGTTTTCTTTCATACGTACTAAGCTTAAATTGCGGGTCGCGATGACATTTATCACGAAATGTATGCTATCTCCTAGAAGAGATAATGAAATATTCTAAGAAATCTCTCCTAGTTACGATTAACTTCGTGGGAGAGGCCTGTTGAGGAATGAAATTCCAGAGTTCCGCAGACCCAAGCAGTACAGTGGATGAGAGTTTGCCACGCTAATCAAATATCGTGGGGGAGTAAAACTAATCTTATAACCAGTGTTGCCAATTTAGACCCCCCCCCCCAATATTATATAAGTCATAGTTTTTTTTTCAGAATGGTTGATTTTAGTATTTTCATATCGTTCCAAGAGGGGGTTAGTTTTAGTGTTGGTTTCTTAAATTTAAAGTAATCTTATTGCCAAGTAGGTAAATAATAATAATAATATTTAGCACCGCGTCTTACTACCCGTTCGGGTTATACGCTTTAAGTACTAATTACTCTAATGGATTAGGAATTGGAAAGGTTGAATTAGAGGAAGTGAACCCGCATTTGCGTGGAGGGAGAGTGGAAAACCATTTAGGAAAAACCATCCCCAGTTCACCCGACCGAGATTCGAACCTCGATCTCCCCGTCCTCAGCAGTCGAGCTCAACACGACAAGCGCGTTAGCCAACTACGCCACCGAGGCGGGTGGTAGGTAAATACAACTTAGTTTTGTAAAAGTGTGTCAACTAATATTTTTCAACTGAGCGCTTTAGGATTTTCTGAAGTAATAAAACATGTTCTGTATTTATAGATCGAAGGTGACCTGGCGGTCTAGGAGTAAGGTGTCGGACTTCAGTGCTGGCGGCCGGGGTTCAATCCTAGGTCCCGGCATAGATTTATCTGATTACCAAACCCTTCCTTCACCTCTGACAAGACATCCTCCATTTCATCTCACAATCACCCTACCATTACACATTAGCGTAAGTGCGTACAAACCGAACGGGTAGTAAGACGCGGTGCAAATAATAATAATAATAATATAGATCGAAGTGCTAAATTATTGATTTGCAACCAAATTAGTCTTGGATTTGGTATTTGATTGGTAATTATATTTTTACATGGAGTGACTACGATTTAAAATAGAATTAACTTTGGAGGTATTCACCAAAAGGCCCTTTATGTTTAAAAATAATAATAAGAAAATCCAACTTGTTTTAGTTGAAATAATTTTGATCATTTTGATAAGACCCCATATTTAAAGATAATGAGAAAGTTGAACTTGTTTTAGTTAAAATAACTTTGATCATTTTGCTCTCTTGTAAGAATATTTTAGTAACCTAAGTTGGCAACGCTGGCTAACAGACCAAAGCAGTACTCTGGATGTTAGTTTGCTGCAAGCTCTAGGGGAAACTGCGTGTAGAACGTTGGGTGCCACACACACAAACAGGATGGTGCGGTATGGTGGTCGCGACTGGGGTGTAAATATAGCTACTGCGACAGTACTGGGGGAAAGAACTACAGCAATGACGTGGAGAGGGCGTATGTCAAACCACGGGACGCGAACCATCGACGCCTAGGGTTTAGTTACATCGAGTTCTGGCGCGGGAAAGATTATTATTGGTTCATCCTAACCTGAGAGCGGAAGTAAACAAACATTCCCATATCACTCCGCGAAGGTCCTACATGATTGATGGAACACGAGTGCAATATTTTAAACAGGCGCAACCATGTATAGTCATTATCATAGCAAAGTAGGTCAATTACTTTTAAATTTCCTGTCTTGTATTTAACAAAACTCGGGCCAGACTCTGCAAACGCCATAAATAGACGGGAAGCACTCAACACTCACAACCGTCACTAAACGCTGTTGAGATGAACTGTAGACTGAACGTTGCCGACTTGACGTTAGCATACGCTAAGGACTGTACCATGGGGTCCCTTAACGTTGAGTCAGGCGTTTGTTTGAATTCGAATAGCGCTAGCAAAGCTTAAAGTATCATTTCTAAATTAAATTAAGGGAACATTTTAGCTATAATAATTTTATAATATTTTAAAACAAGTTTAATACAAAACAAAGAAGGGACTATTTAGTGAAAATATACCATTGAAGTATATTCAGTAGCAAATCAGAGCATAAACTTACGCGTGATTTTGTTTGCATCAAGTTTCAGCTTAGGGTGAATCAATACTAGAGTTAACTAGCTATCTCTGCGTGTGCACATTAGAGACAAGACTAAAATCGTTGTCGAGCACTTTGATTCACACTAGATGGATATTAGGAAGGAGCAAATTGAAATAATGCTGTTGAGAACTTTCATTCACATTAGATCAATAATATCACGCAGAGTTTAAATTCACACTAGTAAAATATCTTTAATGACTACAAAAAGAGGTTGCCAGAGTTCGACCTACCAATGTGCATGACTGGTTGAAGAGGTTGGCAGAGTTTAACCTACCAATGTGCATGACTGGTTGAACAGGTTGGCAGAGTTTGACCTACCAATGTGCATGACTGGATGAAGAGGTTGGCAGAGTTCGACCTACCAATGTGCATGACTGGTTGAAGAGGTTGGCGGAGTTTGACCTACCAATGTGCATGACTGATTGAAGAGGTTGGCAGAGTTCGACCTACCAATGAGCATGATTGGTTGAAGAGGTTGGCAGAGTTCGACCTACCAATGAGCATGACTGGTTGAAGAGGTTGGCAGAGTTCGACCTACCAATGTGCATGACTGGTTGAAGAGGTTGGCAGAGTTCGACCTACCAATGTGCATGACTGGCTGAAGAGGCTGGCAGAGTTCGACCTACCAATGTGCATGACTGGCTGAAGAGGTTGGCAGAGTTCGACCTACCAATGTGCATGACTGGTTGAAGAGGTTGGCAGAGTTCGACCTACCAATGTGCATGACTGGCTGAAGAGGTTGGCAGAGTTCGACCTACCAATGTGCATGACTGGTTGAAGAGGTTGGCAGAGTTCGACCTACCAATGTGCATGACTGGCTGAAGAGGTTGGCAGAGTTCGACCTACCAATGTGCATGACTGGTTGAAGAGGTTGGCAGAGTTCGACCTACCAATGTGCATGACTGGCTGAAGAGGTTGGCAGAGTTCGACCTACCAATGTGCATGACTGGTTGAAGAGGTTGGCAGAGTTCGACCTACCAATGTGCATGACTGGCTGAAGAGGTTGGCAGAGTTCGACCTACCAATGTGCATGACTGGTTGAAGAGGTTGGCAGAGTTCGACCTACCAATGTGCATGACTGGCTGAAGAGGTTGGCAGAGTTCGACCTACCAATGTGCATGACTGGTTGAAGAGGTTGGCAGAGTTCGACCTACCAATGTGCATGACTGGCTGAAGAGGTTGGCAGAGTTCGACCTACCAATGTGCATGACTGGTTGAAGAGGTTGGCAGAGTTCGACCTACCAATGTGCATGACTGGCTGAAGAGGTTGGCAGAGTTTGACCTACCAATGTGCATGACTGGCTGAAGAGGTTGGCAGAGTTCGACCTACCAATGTGCATGACTGGCTGAAGTGGTTAGCAGAGTTCGATCTACCAATGTGCATGACTGGCTGAAGAGGTTGGCAGGGGAAAAACTTACGAAAGCGTTGCTTGTCTCCTCCAGAAGTTTTCAGTCATCCCAATTACGATCTGCAAATTTGATAAAGAGTTTCTAAAAAAAACATTGTAAAATCAAAGCTGCTTTTAATAATGAAGCAAGAAATACTTTATTCACTGATGATTCCATTTATTAAGCAGGACTCAGTTAAGAAAAAATATATATATATATTAATATATATAATGAAGATGTTACAGATAATTTTAGAAAGAAGGCAGGCAGCTTTTACCAGGAGAATGATACTTTAAGCGTTATATTAGTTCACTTCCCAATTACAGTTTATAGAATAAGTTCATTAATAAAGGAAATTTAATCTCACCAATAAAATATTTAATTTTTATTTCAAAATAATAAAAACATATACTTGTGAAAGTTTATGAAAATGAAGCAATGTTTTCTTAAATAGAATAACTTTAAAGTGAAATCAGAACCATGCGTCTTAATTTTTGCGTAATGTAATAATAGGCTATTAGACAAAATATTTGTTTTTCAGGAGGAAAGCCAGCTAGCAGATTATTGGAAAATTAAACCACGGAAAATGCAAGTGTAGTAGATTAATTCTGGAGGGGAGTGATAAGTTACTGCCTGGATTCTGAGGATAGATTATGTATTTTTATTGAAATAACCATGTCATTTCTAAGACTCTCCCCCCCCCATTGTCAGAATGCTGGCTATGCTTATGAATTGACACTATCTTATAAGTTGCAGCATAGTGTAACCCGTAAAGGTAATATTACTACCTTTCAGGGTAAATGGGGTGTACATGACTAAAAATTCAAGCAAATTAATAATATGATAGTAATGTAACATATAATTTTAGAATAAATCTTAACATTTTTGCGATAGAACCTTTTTATAATATTTAGTTTGTGTATCTAAAATTATATACACTTTTTTTTAATCACAACACCATTTTTATAAAATATTTCCACTTAGACTGGGTTTTGGGGATATTTTACATATTCGATTAAACTTAGCTTCAAATAGAAAAAGTTGATTTTGCACACCCCCTCAGCCCTCACTTCACTTCATAGCGGTGCCCTAACCACACCGGTGGTCACACGGTCCTAGACGTCGGTCTGGCCAGATACTGGATTTGGATTGTCTGTGAAGAGGAAGTCGAGATTTGAACCATGGCCGTATGCAGGAGAGTATTTTTCTGAATTTGATGTATCGCTGTGGTTTTCCATTCCCCTCTTCAAGCTACTCAAAAGGAAATGGCCCTGACCTTTCCATAACCGGTAAATCAGACAATACAAGACTGACGCCTTTGTACACGTAGCTTCCCCCTCACCTTTTAGACACTAATCAACATTTAAGTAGCACTAAAAATTTGACATAGAAAATTTTTCACAAATAAATTTCGTTTTGGAAAATTTACAATTTTTATTTTTTCTGGAAGAAATTCTAGCCATTTAAATGGAACGAATGCAGTCGAGATCTGCCACTTTTAAGGTTTACATTTCAGTTTAATTTTTCCCCAGGACGATAACACCTGAAACGCTAAAAAAAATGAGTTACAATTCCAGTTCTCTTCTCACGTAACGACTACAGCGCTTGGTGGTTGAATGTGTCACTAACGTCAGTGCTGTTATAGACCATATATGTTAACTTTACTATTATAATCAGAGCTTTAACGAACACATCCTCTTCCCTCGCGATTCAATTATCTAAAATTTTACCAAAAGATTATCGCTAATTGCCATTGTTTGAATCTAATATTTACCCTCATTCGTCCCCCAAACAACTATTTGATGGATTTATATAAATGATTATGTATGTATACCCTGATTTCCGTTTTATTAACAGTAGATAAAATTAAATCATATTTTATTGTGGTCAACATTGATCAAATTTTACTATATTATTAGTGTTATTTTATAGGTATTGGTAATATCTATCAAAAGTAACAGCTACAAATCAATTGGACTGTCGTATGAATCTATTAAAATTGTTTTGGTGACTTTAGTAACTAATTTCTACTTGTTTTTCCTACCAAAATCATACTATATGTATGTATGTATGTATGTATGTATGTATGTATGTATGTATGTATGTATGTATGTACTTAGTCAACGACGAGCCACCACCACGTAAATCATTTCGAATAAAAAATTACCAGAAATTTTTCAATTTACTTAACACAAATGATGGATATTTTCGTGAGCCCGATGGTCAAGTTGATTTGACTGATCCAGGTGGATTCCCCATGTCTCATCTGTGAGTTATGTATCCAACCAATTTATAATATATACGAGATCCAACCCTCGTGGTGTAGTGGTCAATGCACCTGGCAACGAACCTAGGGCTCCCGGGGTTTAATTACCAGCTGGTAACTTGGCTATTTTTACCTTAGGGGGAATTATCCTAACAGACACCAAGGATTGGTAGTAAATTAGGCTTAAGTTAGGTTTAGGTTGGCTCCACACCTTCTTATTCAATATCATCACATCATCTCACAATGGGTACGTGTAGATAGCCTCCATAAATGTACCGTATTCCACCAAAACGGCGAATAATCTAAATTCTACATACAGGCGAGCAAACTGGATGTCATGTCCCTGCTGGTCAGTAGTGCCATACGCTATATATATATATATATATATATACTGACATTTGAACCATAACACCCGGAGTGTACGCAGCGCTGGGACCTCCATCAACAACCTTGTGAGGAAATAAACTCTGCGCGTAGGCACGGGTCATCGACCCGCCCGAAACTATTTCACTCCCCGCATCAAATATTTACCCGCGCCGAAGCCGACGATAAAATCTTGCGTGTAGTGGTTTTTGTTTTGTTTTCAGAATAAAGCTCCTCCGCCTGTACAGAAGACGGGAGTTTGAGGTAAAAATAGACGCGGCGCCCCTCATATAAACTCACTAACATAAGACACATAAATCATATAGCCTGGATGGTAGAATGTGGTTTTGACTCTTTTAAGCTAGTCACACATTAAAAAAAAACTTAAAACACTTTTTTCATGTCACCACGTCTTGCTAACCTTTCAAGTTATAACAGCACCGACGTTATACGTATAATGTAATCACTATGCTGGTGTGTTAGGGAGGAGGAAGGTTGAATTTAGAGAGAGTGTACCCGCATTTAGGATAAACCACCCTCATACATCCAACCGGAATTCGAACCCAAGTCTTCCCATCATCGGCACGAGCTTAAAAGAGAAAGTTGAAGAACGAAGTAATTGGTATATGAGCCCATGAAAACAGACTAAAAAATTGAATGGCATTGTCGTACTGTAACTCTAATAACTCAACTCTAGCATCAAGAAGTATTAGTGGAACCATGCACAAATAATTAAGTTTTGTAGGCATCCCTCAAGATAGAACCGGGTTCTCTGGGATCTGCGCCCATCGTTCCGTAACACCCGGCCCCTCACAAGCGCTGCGAGTCAAAATAAATTTGCCAGTCCGGATCCGTTGTGGCACGCACGAGTGACTTGCGCATCATCATTACCATCCATCAAGTCAACGCCCAATGAACAGACGTTATACAGAGGCTGATGATGTGTAGACATGATGCTCGGTAAAAGGTCAATGACCTCTTACATTTAAATATAGTACTAATAATAAATAGTATTCTGACGGAGAAAAATTGCACTAGATTTTCGTTGCAAGACGTAGTAGCTTTAGAAATTAACATCATTTTCACCTTTAAGGTGAGCGTATATTCCGAATGGGTAGTAAGACGCGGTGCTAAAAAAAAGTGTCTAAAAATAAGTATTCAATGGATGGCATCTAAAGTTTATCACGTGGACTGGTACGAATGAGTTGTTCACTTTAAGTGCAGTCCCAGAGATTAATAGACACTCAGTCAAACCAATAGAGATGATATTTTAATAAGAAGTTACGATTATTACCGCCTGTATTACAATGCCGGATTCAGAAAGGGGCAAAGCGGGATAGTTATTCTCTTCCACCACCAGAATTGTAAGCTTTCCTCATAATCGGTGCCCATTTAAATCTCAACTCACTTAATCTTTGGCATCCACCTCAACCCCAACTCATCTAATCTTTGGTACCCACCTCAATCTCAACTCGCCACATCTTCGGTATACCCATGAACCCCAACTTACCTAATCCATGGCACTCGCCCCAACTAACCTAACCTTCAACACCCACCTCAACCCCAATTCACCTAACCTTCAGAACTAACCTCAACCCTTCACCTAATCTTTGGCATCCCCCTGAACCCCAACTCACCTAATCTGCAGCACTTATTCCAACCCCAACTCACCTAATCTGCAGCACTTATTCCAACCCCAGCTCACCTAACCTTCAGCACCCACTTCCACCCTAGCTCCCCTAGCCTTCAGCACCACCTTAACCCCAACTTACCTAACCTTCATCACTCATCTTAACCCCAACTCACCTAACCTTCAGCACCACCTCAACCCTAGCTCACCTAATCTTTGGCATCCACCTGAACCCCAACTCACCTAATCTGCAGCACTTATTCCAACCCCAACTCACCTAACCTTCAGCAATCACCTCAACCCTAGCTCCCCTAGCCTTCAGCACCACCTTAACCCCAACTCACCTAACCTCCAGCATTCATTTCAACCCCAACTCACCTAACCTCCAGCATTCATTTCAACCCCAACTCACCTAACCTTCAGCAATCACCTCAACCCCAACTCACCTAACCTTCAGTATCCATCTTAAAACAAACTCACCTTATCTTCATCACATGGCTAATAACCCTACTGGGGCGAATAATAAAACTAAAAGGTTACAGTTCGCTTCTTATTGACGTATTAGATCAACCTTATGTTCAAACTTTCATGTTGAAACAACATTTAATGGTCTGTACCATGGCACAAATCTGTCCAACTGTGCAGTTGTAAGCAATGCTACAGATGACGTATAAAATAATAACTATTGAGCAGCAGTTATATATTCTAACTCGAGTTTTTGGTTACATGTGCGCCAAACAGCAACCATAATCTCCTAGATTTCCGAATGATCTTGCATCGAACACACTTTCTCGCCTTCGCTAACCTACTTTGAGAAAGTTCTACAAGTTGGAGGTCAGCGAAACCTACGTACAGATTATTTCTCGTGAATTCACCCACCATCTGGCGTGGTTGTACAGCCGTGTTAAAAGGTATCAACTAGTGACATTTGAAACAAATAAGAGAAAATAATAATTAAATATTATTTCTTCTAAAAAAGAATCAATTTCAGTTTAAAAGTAGTTTACGAATTCTGCAAAACATGAAATTGACACCTAAATAACTATTCAAATAATACAATATACGCAATTTTTTTTCTTTTTGAAAACAAGAAAGGAAGTGTTGAGATTTTACCATCATCATCATCATCATCATCAGTTTCCAGCCACTGTCCGAATCTGTTTGGAACATTAGCCTCTCCAACTTTTTTCTCCCCACCACCTCTCCTCTCTCCCCCACACTCCCTTCGGTTACCTGTCCTTGGTCTTCCTCTTGACCTGCCGCCGTCTTCAATATCTAACATCTCTTAGGTATCTCCTCCATTCTCCGCACATGACCGTACCACGGTAGTCGTGGGAAATTTCGTAGGCTTGAATTGTGATTCCATCCCGATCCTTTATTGCCCAAGTATCTGCTACGGATGTCAAATTTGGTGCATAGTACGTCCTGTAGATCACTCCTTTACACTTCCTCGCCACATCCATACTCCAAATTGGGGGGTTCGGGGAAAAACATGATAACTCTCATTGTTTTAGGTGTGATATTTTCACTATTTAAACTTCTATAAAACACGTAAATTTAGATATACAAAATAGATAAAATGTTTATTGTTATTAGTTATCCTAGAGGATTTGACTAGTTATAAAAAAAACTTGCCGGTAAAGCTGTAAACTACCAGAACTCACAGCTCAAACATGTTTTCATCAAATGAGGGTTATCATATTTTGCCCCGACCCCCTCAATTATACTTCTCACACTTCTGAAAAAATCTTGTCTCCCTCTCTGACTGATTTCTCGCCTGTTTCTTCCACTATCTTCAATTGCTCCCCTCGTATTGTTACACCAGTCGTGCACCCGTCTCTCTTCCTTTTCATACTCACCATCTCCCTCTTCCTTACATTAAACCTCATTCCATACCGCTCCATCACTTCAACCCACTCATCCAACCTCTCCTCATTGGCCAATAACATCAGGTCATCCGCAAACACCAATGCCTTCCTACCACTTCTTTCGTAATTTCATTAATTACTAATGACTGGTGAGAGCACACTTCCTTGCTTCAAGTCATTTCTTAACTCAAGCCACTCTGTCCTTTACCCTCCCATTTTCACACAGCTCACACTCCCTTTCTACGTATAGGCCTATTCCTCACTCTCATTACCGTCTCATCCCTCACTCCCTTCTTCTTCCGTGCTTCCCCTATTCTACATGTGCACAAACTGTTGTATCCTTTTTAAACTTCCAGGAAGATCATCAGCAGGTCCTTTCCGTACTGTGTTTTTCTTGCCGCGAGATCTACTGCGGACCTTCCTGGTCTGAAGCCACTGTTCCTTCCTCATTCTTTCTTCCAACTTCGTACAATGGCTCAGCAGGGTGACTCCCATGTAATTTCCACACTTCTTTCTGTCAGATTTTTTTAAAATAAGCTCTATAGGTAGACCAAAATTATTTTTCCAGTCCTTCTGAGATCCTTTCCTCCTTCCATATTACCACTATTCTCTATACACCCACTGCAGTCCCTTCTCTCCATTTTATTATAAATTTTATTATTGCTGCCTAGAAAATTATGTCAGCATAAAATGTGTATAAAATTAATATCGGTTCTGTAATTGAGAATCTTATTATAGTGGGAAATTAATTTAAATTAGTTTAAATTCACTTTAAAGGGAAATCAAAATATTTCGATTCGTTGTAAAGATAAGTGAGCTATTAAATATCAAAACCTGTAGACCCAGAGTTAAGCGGCCAGACTGTCGTTAATTCCTTTCTATACCCCAATGTGTAGATTTTTAATCAAGAGGGCTCAATGTTTTAGATTAGAATTGTAGCTCCAGATCTGTTTGAAATACATAGAAATATAACCAAATAAAAAAATTATCTTGAGCCCAACCATGAAAGTGTTTCTATTCGAGATTAAAAATGTTCACAGAGAACGCGAGAGAAAGATAAAGAGAGAGAAAAAAGAGTCAGAGAGTGGCGCGCCATGATCCAGCCTCCGCTATTCTCTGCAGCCCACTCTATAAAACTTTTAACAAAAAGGTCTCAACTTGAGCGACTCAGCTGACACAAGTGAGTTTGTTTCAGCCTTGGTGATACAACTTCTCAAGGTCACACGTTCTACCCGATAAGAGACAGCGGGTTGAACACGGTGCAGTACAACAGAATAGGAGTCGAGTCACGAGACAACAACCCTTTTTGAAGAGGTAACAACACGAATATAGAGCGGCCATTTTTGACAAAAGGTCACTATGATTATCTGACGCCGGATACATAACTTGGCGTATGGCGACATAAAAGTAGACTTAAGAACTTTTTCAATACATTCCCGCACAAGAAGGGTGGAAAGCCATACGATGAAAAAATAATAATCCTTGGTATCACCGATGAGAATCGAACCTGAACCTTCCTAGTCAAGAGCGAACATTGCGGATGGCGGGGAGGAGGGGCTAATAAGGGGGTTAGTCGACTTGATAAGAATCCAGAGTATTTTTAAAGCGCTTGTCTGCTAGAGTCGTTGAAAAAATGTATCTTGCGTGAGCGGTAGAAAGAACATTATGTTAACTAAATAAACATTTTCTATGATCGGTGGGCACGCGGACTAAACGCCAAGATCGTTTAGTTTGTTAGTGACGGGAAGTTGGAGTTCGAATCCTATGCGAGTGCACTAAGGATGTGTTTCCCTATATAGTTTCGTCCTGACAAGCAAATTGGGGTACATTTTCTCTAAAGTCTAGTTTCCCCATTCCTACCCCAATAGCGTAGTTAAAAGGTCTTCACACACCAACGCGGTGGCGGTGGCGATCACGGTCGCACACTCCAAACAATCAGTTCGCAGCTCAGATATAACTTTGTTTTAGGAAGGCCGTGATTCTAACCATTTACTTGGATGTGAGAGCCGTGATATCTTCATAGAAATGCATCGAAATTTACTAGTATATAAGCCTATCAGCAAAAAGAGAACTAAGCTTGGAATAATTAAGAAGCAAACTATCTTTTTAGTATAAGCTGAAAAGCGCAAAACCCTGACTGCGTTATTTTAATTCATGAAAATCTGTAAAAAATTTAAGCAAACAATAGAAGAAGAAAAATCGAAAATCCGACTGCATTAAGTGTTGTCCCGTGGTCTACAAAGATTATACACACATTATATGAGTTAGGAATAAATGTAGTTTCCTAGATCATCTGGGCTTCGAGATTATTTCTACTTAGGTTTTTGGACTTCCCTTCCCCCATCGGAACTTTACGAACTTTACAACACCCCAAGTATTGATGCATCATTTAAGGATTAAGATTCCTTGGTTTTCAAAGCTTTGATACTTTTTTTTACTTTGAATTTTTCGGAAAAAAAAACCATTGGGGGCGGGTAGAACAAGAATTCTCATTAACCAAGTTTGTGTTG
This sequence comes from Timema californicum, assembly GCA_902141385.1. Lineage (NCBI taxonomy): Eukaryota > Metazoa > Arthropoda > Insecta > Phasmatodea > Timematidae > Timema > Timema californicum. The sequence continues at coordinate 190 of CABFOW010007122.1, read as the reverse complement.
ACCCTTTTGGGTTTGGGGCTACCTGCCTTCAAATTTTCAGTTTCTTAGGTCTTCTGGGTTTCGATATTTTTCTTATTTGTTTTTGGGTACCTCCCCTCAACAAGTATTCCTAGGTCACAGAGAAGGAGAGAACAGATCCCCAGCCCCTAGGTTAAAGTTGTTGCACTCCTTTTCGAGGCTTTACTCCCTC
>CABFOW010007121.1:0-19477 GCA_902141385.1 Timema californicum | reverse complement strand
GGTGGTATGGCCAGGATTGTTGTGAGGGGCAGCGCGGCCAGAAATTTTGTGAGGGAGGGGGGGTGGGGAGCACAGGTGCTCTCAAGGGATCAGGATGGGGTAAATTCCCCCTTGGTAAATTCTGATTAAAAAAATTCTTCAAAATTTGAGAGTAATATAGAAATTAATTGGAAAATTTGAAGAAACAGAAACGCACGCAATTTCATTGTTTATTTATTTATTTATTTTTGTTAATTTTGTGGACTATTATTCAACAGTACAACTAGTATCGAATATAACATAGGTTTAATTGCTTTAGTTGTTTAATTATTATCGTTAATACAGTAATTACTTTAAAAATATATTGAAGGGGGTGCACGCCCCCCTCGCCCCTCCTCTGGATCCACCTGTATACCAACTTTACCGACTTGTCGCGTTCACAAGACATTAATTACTAACACTTGTAAAATTTTGCACGTAACACAATAAACAAATCATTCACGAGTATCACTTGAAATATTGACACAAACGCGCGTTTTAAAGTTCACTATAAGTAAATTCCAACGAACAACCACGGAACAGCAACTAGAAACGCTTTAGGTTAAGCAAAACAAACAACTAAACGCCAACACGACCATCTGGCGGTTTGCCTATACAGGGATATTGATGGAGGAGCGCGTAAGCCAAAAATTTCTCACCCCAGTTTCTCTCTCTCTCTCTCTCTCTCTCCTGTCAGCTAAGCAAGCGCGGGGACCCCCAGAATAACGGGGCCCTGTGCAGCCGCACCATTTGCACACTCCTTAGGATGACCCCTGTCCTGGTTGCACAGGTAATTTAGCAAACCAGTGGTGTACTCGGAAATTTATTTTATAAGGGTAGGGGTTGTAGGGGTTTATAGTTAAGATATAGCCAGAATGAAATAACAAGATAGAATACGGGGAATAGGGGGGGGGGGCACAGCCCCCTAACCATCAGAGACCAAAGAAATATATTTTTATTAAAAGAGGGTTAGACTAGATCAGATTAGATTAGCTTAGCTTAGCTCAATCCACCTTAGGAAGAAGGGGGATGGGGGGCAGTAATGTCGGGTGTTAGCCCGGGGTCAAAATCAGTAACCCATCCCACCTACGCCCGTATTCGAAATCAGACAAAAAATGCGAAGCTAAACGAATGTACGCACGGCTGGCTCGTATGAAAACCAAATCACACGCCGGGAACTGGCGGTTCGAATAAAGGAATGCGCACACACCGGTATTTTTTCCCCCTCACTTTGTTATATTTACACGCACTTGCGCAGCCCGACTCTCCTAGTTGAGAAACCCGCGGTTAAGAGGATACAGTTCAATTTTAATAGGAAGAGCATTTTAGATGATACAAGTGTTTTTTGATTGTTTTTTGCAGCCAATATTGATAATATTTTACTATATTACTAGTATTGAGGGAATGGGGTTTATGAGGAGCATGTTAGCTGTCACGAGGAGAAACAGAAACCAGATAAGGAATGAAGCTATCTGGGAAAGATTGGGGGTACATGAGATAGTAGAGGAAGTAAGGGTGAGGTGGTATGGTCATGTAATGAGGATGTTGGAGTACATGAGATAGTAGAGGAAGCAAGGTCATGTGATGAGGATGTTGGAGTACAAGAGATAGTAGAGGAAGCAAGGTCATGTGATGAGGATGTTGGAGTACAAGAGATAGTAGAGGAAGCAAGGTCATGTAATGAGGATGTTGGAGTACATGAGATACCTCACGGAAGGCCAATAAAGAGGTAGGAGGAACAGATAACAAAAAGTGTGTAAGTGAGAGGAGAACAATGGAAGCAATTTAAGGAGGAAGAATGGTGGAAGGATAGAGGGAGATTTTTCTAAATATTTTTTTTCAAGCAGGTGGGTTTCTACTTGCAGTGATAATAACAGGAGATGACAAAGTTCGTCCTAGGTTAAGTTCGTTTGTAAGTTGTGTATTGATATAATTTGTGCGTTTAGAAAGTACACGCTCTATACTCATATATATGTGTGTGTGTTTTTAACGTTTTACAACTGTCCGAACCGGAACTATTTTGTAGTAGGATTCTGATAAAGAACTTTTACAAAATACAAACTTTTTTTCGGTTAAAATTGAAAATATTTAGGCCTAATTAGATTATTACTAGAGCTGTGAGAGTAGGCTACTTTAAAATTCAATTTTGAGCCAAGTTTTCGTTTTTGTCCTAGCTCGACTCAAAGATTTTTTTTTTTTACAAAACTCGAAAAATTTGATTATTCGAAATCTTCGATCTTAGTTCGAAAATTGCGAGTTTAATTAATCTGATTCAATTTAAAACTATAATATTTCGTAGCAAATGCAGTTCTTCAATATCTCCTTTTGTCTGATTAGAAATTATTTTCTTAAACAAATGTATTAAATTTATTTGAAAATCCGAAATTTTTGTGACTAAAATTACGTTCTTTAAAAATGTATGTCTGTGCTTATGATTTATGCATGCATGGGCTTCCACAAGTGAATAATAATGGAGGCTACAACTTCCCTTATCTCACTGTAATAATTTTGTTGTTAATTTTTATGAGAAAATAAATTGTATATTTGGGATTTGATCGCATTAATATCCGAGGTAACGTAGATAAAAATGATAAAATGTAGATTTCATCCCATTCGCTCTTCGATAACTTTCTTTTCATATTGTTCTGTTCAATAAAATTGTGAAAAATATAGTGTTTCTTTTCAATGGGTTCAGCAACAATTAAATTTTATTTTTTTATTAATTTTTCAAAAACTTTTTGTTGTTGCGAAAATTGTCTCTTGAAATTCATATAATTAGCTCAGAATTAGGTTCAGATGATCTAAAATTCCCTTCCAAAAGGTAAAATTCCTAAAATTTTCTCTCATGGAGGGGTTTGGGGAGGTGCCACACCCCCGGAAAATAGGAATCTAATCCGCCCCTCATTTGGAAAAAAAACCCACAAATTAAACTTTAAATATTTATAGTACAAACATTTCTTCATATTAATCGGACTCGAAATAAACTCGATGCTTTCATTCAAACTCGACTCATTATTTCATAGTTACTGATAAGATCCATCAAAAGTGACAGGAGAAAATAACACGACTCTACATATAAGTATATTAAAAAAGGTTTCTATAAACATTTATAACTGTCAAACAAAATCTCTATCTAAATCGGACTGTGTAGGCGGATATATAAATAAACACCGTCTGCCTCGAGCGCGGAATAGGAACAAAATATAATGTCAATCATAGCTTCGAAACTTTTCGAAACGTATCGGTTTGCGGCCTTACCATGTACACTCATAGCTAAAAATATCACAGGTCATGACATAGTCCGCGTAAACAGCGCAGTTATTAACAATGTATAATAACCCACTTCGGTGGTCGTATGGTCTAAGGCGTCACTATCGCATTAGACTAAGACTGCCCATGATGGAGAGATCGGGGTTTGAATTCTCGTCGGGTGTAAGGAGGGTGATTCCCCCCCCCCCTAAATGATTTTCCACTCTTCCTCCACTCAAATGCGGGTACACTTCCTCTGTACTAAATTCAACCTTTCTAAGCTTTAACGCACCTAGTAGTTAGCGCATAGCTCGAACGAGTACTAAGACGCGGTGCTAAATAAATGCATGGGCGCCGGAACTAGGGGTTGGGAGGCATGGCTAAATCTCCCCTCCCCCCTCTGTTTTTTTACAATAGGGTCAGGTGAGGGCAACGGTCTTGTGAAAAAAATTGTTTAGCAATTAAAAATATACTTATGATTCTCGATTAGGTATTCAAACTTTATTTAAAATTCGCATTTCTGATTTTTTTATTAAATGTATCACAATATCAAAATATATTGTAATTTTTTTTCTCCCTAAGCCCCCCCACCTCCCTCAGTGTTTTTACTCGACCTAGTTTAACCTGAACAAAACGGTTTTTTTTGCCCCCCCTCGAACAATAAAAAACGTTCCGACACCCCAACCAGCATATGAGACATTAATTACAATGTCCATATTATGAACTTTCAACCAAACTAGGCTACTATCTTCAAAGATAAAATTAATCGGTGTCTCTCAAATTTGTTATTCAATTATTTTTATCGTGATATTAAACGAAAGCATTTCTTAGAATCAAAAGAAAAATATATTTTCACATATTGCGCATAATCGCATGTTACAGTCCATTTCCTATATTAAGAACATTATCTGACAGCTATAAAAAGTTATTAGATATGCTATCATGTGTTCATACGTTAAGCAACAGCAGCTGTCACTTTTGATAGATTTATCAATATACAATAACAACAATAACATAGTAATATGCTATGATTTATTGCCTAAAAAATGTATTTGATATGAATACAGTAGCTTATATTTTCAAATAATGATCGTTTCATACCTTTTAAAATTAATTTATGGCAAGACTTCACTGGTTTTATTAAGCTTTTAAAAAAAAAAATTCTGGAGTGTCAAGCTATTTTATCGATTTTTCCTAAAGAACTAACATCTGTTTCGAAACGAAAGATAAGATAACGTTTTTTTTGCATAGAAAAACAAGGACTAATGTATTGATTAACAGCTACGATTGAAACAAAAGATAATATTCCAGTTCAAGTTCATTAAAATAATCATATATATGATTTAATCATAAATGCGTGTATTCATGTAGGCCTACACTTCCCTAATAAAAGAGGGGGAGGGGGGATATTAGGTTTAAAATTGTCTTTATGGAGTAAATATGTTTCCAAAAGCACAAACAAATTCTTCAATTACAAAAAAATATATATACTGTTATATGATCAACTTATTCAACTCACTTTTCTTTTTCAATTAAACACACTTTTTTTATAAGATAACAAAAAATAGTTTAAAAATGGAATACTTTTTTTTTTGCCCTTTACCCCTAAAATAAAAATTCTTGTCCAGCGCAACCCACCCGTACGTAACCAGTACAAATCGCAAACTGAACTAAACTTGCCCTACTTCAACTAGAAATAGAACACGGTATTCTCATCCAGTTTAAAAGACGAAGGCTTTGGGAGCCACTGGTTTATAAAAAATAAACTTCTTTCTCCCCCCGACAGTAAGCAGACTTTATTATGTTTTTATTGCCGCAAAGAAACAGACGGTTGAATAATAGGGACCTTGATGACAGTCTCTTGTCAATGAGAAAGAGACGCACTTGATGAAAATTGAGATCAATTTACTTAATATTTCAAGTAGGTCCAAACCTGCACTCTCATTGTTGGTTGAGAAATGTATTTGTTCGACAAAGAGTGAGGTTGATTGCATTATTGCGTGTTTACGTTGCGATTTTGTTCTGCCTAGTAACTAGTTCGGCCGTGCAGGTGGCACCATATGTATCGCACTTCTGTTTACCTTTTATCTTTTCTAGAAACATGCTGACACGACCATAATAATTATTCATCGTATTCTTCCAATAAATCTATATTTGGTTTGTTTATTTTTAATTTACAAGTACAAGGACTAATTTGTGTCTATCTGTGTGTGTTTGTGCTTCTGAAAAAATTGACGAGATTGAATTAAACTTGTCATATTTAGTTTGACCTCAATAAGACGTATTTCTACATCTACACTTATATAATATTATAAAGAGGAAAGATTTGATTTTTTTATTTGTTTGTAATGGATAAACTCAAAAACTACTGGACCTATTTTAAAAATTCTTTCACCAATATAAAGCTACATTATCAGCGAGTAACATAGGCTATATTTTATTTTGAAAATTTAATTTATTCCTCATAAAAATGTCGATAGTCACTCATATGTTATGGTAGAGTCTATGATGATTCTTCAATATGTGTTGAAAATAATAATGGGTGCGGGGGGGAGGGTCTAGTATTCTATAATTGACATTAATCTAAGATTCCATTTTCCATTTCTTTTCCTAAAATGTTCGGAAACAAAATTTGAACAATTTTAGACATATCTAGGGCTCCATAGTGTAACTAACAAGAAATGTTGATTAGTTTACCAAGAAATAAAATAGCATCGATCTTAACTGGATAAAATTGATGAAAAAGGTTTTCAAACTTGGTCCAAAGTTATGACGTTTTTACAAGTGTAAAATTTAGAGTATTAATTTGTTATTTTCTCGATAAGTCAGTTTTCCAAAATAATTATTTGAATATTGTTCTATGATCAGACCTACTACCTTGCAAATCTCTACTATTTTAATTAATCATTTCAATAGTTTCATTGTTGGCTGTTGACTTATTTAATATAAGAGAGCAGGGACACGAGGGTGAATGTTAAGGAAATGTACCTACTCGAACAAAGAAAGAGAATGGGAAAACACAATCAATTCAATTATATTGCTTGTTTCCACGCTTTAGGTCCATTGACTATATATAATATAATAGTCAATAATGATGCTGCAGGTCTAATCTTTCAGACGCTGTAAGTCTAAGCTGGTCCATTGCTGCAGGTCTAATCTTTTCCGACACTGTAGGTCTAATCTTGTCCGACTCTGAAGATCTAATCTTGTTCGACGTTACAGGTCTAAACTTGTTCGACGCTGCAGGTCTAATCTGAAGGCGGGCTAGTATTTTAAAGCGAAAATAAATTAACTTAATAATGGAACATCCTTATTTTTTTATACTGTACTATGTTAATATGTGTGGTTTTATCACCGTGTCTTACTACCCGTTCGGGTTGTACGCAAATGTACTGATTATGCTAATATGTTTGGGATGAGGAAAGTTGAATCTAGAGGAAGTGTGCCCACATTTGTGTTGCGAGAGAGAGAGAGTGAAAAATAAGTTGTCGAAAAACATTCCTCAGTACACCCGACCAGAGACCTGATCTTCCTGTCATTGGCAGTCCAGTCTATTGCTAGAGTGACGCCTTAGACCATGCGGCCACTGGAGTGGGATTATTTCAATAACATTAATAAAAGCACAGCAATAATTATTGTAACACCCGCCTAGATTGCGTAGTTGTTTAACGCGCTAGTTTCGTGTTGAGCTAGACTGCCGAGGACGGGGAGATCGAGGTCCGAATCTCGGTCGGGTGAATTAGGGTGGTTTCCCACAAAATGGTTTTCCACAAAATGGTTTTCCACTCTCCTTCCACTTAAATGTAGGTTCACTTCCTCTAAATTTAACTTTTCCAATTCCTAACAACCATCAGCGTAATCAGTACTCAAAGTGTATAACCCAAACGAGTAGTAAGGCGCGGTGCTAAATAATAATAATAATAAATTATTGGAACTATTTTTGTGTGGGAAAGTTCCCCCCCATCCCCATCCAAAAGATTCAATTTCCCCATGGTGACATGATGACCTAGATTATTAAACCTAATTGATATAAGACTTTCGACCAACCCCACTGTTTGATGAGTTCTCAGTCTTCTGTCGTTTTTCTCTGCCGAATAAACATCGACAAGCGGGGGGGATTTAGTTCTCTACTGCGCCGCTAGATAGCTCCGATTTGATCGCGCTGTTTGCTCGCCTTAATAGCGCGGCTCAATGTAACGTTTCACTATAAACATAATGTAGCTATTTCTGCGTCGTGGCGCATACAAAATTCCAACGTTGCAGCTTGGAAAGCAAATAAATAGGTAGGCCTTATATATATTAACCAACTGAAGAGGTGGTCTAACTAACATCTTATCTAGGGGGGGTTCGAACCACGATCAAAAATCAGTGTAATAAACATTCACCCACCATTTGTTTTAAAGTGGAATGGAAGGGCACGCGAGAAAAGCCCAGTATATTTGGTAGATTTGATAGAAAAACGATTTTTCTAAATCAGAATATATCAAATAATGTTCCAGTAGAAACATAAAGAGTTTGATTTTCTTCACACGGTGATATCAACAGTTGTTGAATATCTGTCAAGAGTGTCGTGATATTTAATGACAACTTGTTATCTTCATTTAAAAAGTTTGTCGTCTAATGTCACGATTCTCATGACAGATATTTAACAACTGTAGATATCACAAAGTGAAGATAATTAAACAATTTATGTTTCTACTGGGACAATATTTTATTTATTTTTGGCCGGTAAAAATGTTTTGCAATAAAATCTGCAAGAATACCGGCCTTTTCTCATGTCCTTTCCGCCCCGGCTTAAGAAAATTGACGGAGGAGATAATTGCAGAGCGGGAAACTTATTCCGAGGTAGCAGATAAAACAAACTGTTCGAATAAATCACGGCCTCCTTGGTTTAGATAATAGCTGAACGCTCCAGTCCAGCGTCGAGTTAGCTATCTTTGCCCCTCAGCTTAGGCCTATATTGAGGATTATTGCTAGACAAAAGTCGTGCCACATACAGGGGTGGCCTAAGGGCCCGGGCCACCAGCTAGACGGGGGTGCCAAACAGAGCACAAACCTAGCCTAACCTAACCTAATTTAGTCTGGACGCTTTGTTAAGCAACACAGTCTTCGTTTTTTTGATCTTCAAATGAAATTTGACATATCCGTATAGTTTTTTTTATGGTGAATAAAACACGATAGACTGTCACTATTAAAAAATTCTTTTACATCCAACATCTTGGAAATAATTGTCAAGTCAAAACAGTTTTTGTTTGTAGGCTAATCATCTATAAAGAAGAGAAAATTGTCTACAAAACACGTTCTTATAGCTTTCTTTGTAATCCTAACTGTTATCGTAAAATAACTCGGTGAGACGTTTGGGATATGGTTATCATTTGTGAAGTTTCCCTTCAAATTATTTTCATATTCTTTTCTTTCAGGCTAAGTTAGGTTTGGGAATTATTTTAATATTTTTCAACACACACACACAATACAGCGGTCATTTAGGGGGGAGGGGGGCCAAAAAGCAATCCCGCCCGGGCGCAAAATTCACCTCGTGCCACCCCTGGTTCCACATACATTTATATAGAAGGTTTATACATATAACCGTGAAATTCTTCACCCGCAACAGTCCCGGTGGAACGATGGTTTCCCAGCAATAATCCTCGATGTAAGCGGACAAAGATTATTTGACGCTCGACTGGAGCGTTCAGCTATTATCTAAACCAAGGAGGCCGTGTATTTATTCGAACAGTTTGTTTTATCTGCTACCTCGGAATAAGTTTCCCGCTCTGCAATTATCTCCTCCGTCAATTTTCTTAAACTGGGGTGGAAAGGACGTGGTAAAAGGCCAGTGTTTTTGCAGTTGTGTCAATAAAATATATTTACATAGCGATCAGAGAGCTCAATAAATATTCTTATAAAAACAAAAACAAGTAAGTAAATTATCAACGTCTACTAAAGGAAAGATCTAGACGATAATTCATACTACAACCCGGACTCTGCTGAGATATATTAAACTTTTCAGTTACCCGCTTACGTCTTGCTGAAATAATGATGAAAAAATCTTGTTTCACTTATGAAAGCTTATTATGATTATTTTTTTAAACACGAAAACCTATCACATTGAGACCAGGGAACATCGTTTAATATTTCTTTTATCTCCCACCAGGATTTTATTTTGGACCCAAATGTGTCCAAAGTTTATTTAAAAAATACACTTTTCTAAAGTAGCCCCAAGGCTTCTTTGGTGCTGATTGACAGCTGATGGCTTTGAAAAGTTACCAGAGCAAATTACACATCCCTACACCGAGCCATATGTTCTGCAAAAACATGTGTTTAGTAGCTGTCACTTCTGACAGTCAAAATTTAGGTATATACATAAATATTGACTGTCAGAAGTCAGCTGTGAGCTGTCAGTCAGCACCAAAGAAGCCACGGGGCTACTGTATCAAATTCCGTGTCATGACACTGTATTTGCGTGACCGACGGGACAGTCCGAGTAATTTGTTCCCAGAGTGAGCCACTGTAGTTTGTTGAAGTGTAGTTAATCATTTTACTAATAGATCGCAGACGCTTACGACCGACTCAATAATATTTGGAACGTACGCGGAATAGATTTTAAATGCCAACTGATTAGTTAGAAGATAAACTTACAACAAAACCAGAAACAAGTCGTATTAATAATAATAATAATAGTTTAATTGGTTTTCAAGGAAATTAAATTTATAATATTTATAATTATTTACAGGTCTTCTATATTTTCTCCCAAAGAAAATATTACTTTTGTAGTTTCTAGCCATAGTAGTTAAAAAGTTAACTGCTTCTATTTTTCAGAGTAAAAATTAATAAATAAAATGGATTTACTTTCCCGCCCGTATTTTAAAGCATTACAACTCATCAGCTCATGAGGGCGCCATATTTAATCGTTAATGTGTTATATATTGTTTGTTCTATGTAAAGCTGGAGTTCGAGTACCCTTCGGGGCTGGTGTTTTCAATGTTATTCTATATGTTTCTTGTTCCATATAATAAAATTGATGTTTTACAATACAATAAATAAATAAAATCGACTTACACACGATACAAATTGAATTCAAGCTACTTGGAAATAAAAACATTTTCCACTATCAAATAATTTTGTTATATACGGTTTAAGGCGCTACTCTTGCAGTGGACTAGACTGCCGATGAAGGAAAGATCGATGTTCGTATCTCGATCGGTGTACTGAGGGTGGATTTTCCAAAATGGTTTTCCACTCTCCCTGCACATAAATTCGGGTACAATTCCTCTAAATATTACTTTCTTAATCCATAAAATCATTACCGTAATTGGTACATAAACGTATGACCGAAACGGGAAATGAGACACGGTGTTAAAAAGAGAAACTATTCTTGGCAGCCAACTTCAATGGATCACTCTGAAAGTTTGAAAGATAACGTTTGGCTTTTACAAAACGCGAACAAATTACTTAAATGTATTGTTATTTAATACTTTTAATTTTATCGCATTTTAAATTAATTTTAAAATATTAATTAACTATATATAAATGTCCCACACATTAGTTAATCTTTGAAAAATAAATGGGTTTATTAAATTTGTTTTAAACTTTTTATTTGTGTTAGTAAAAAAACCCATCAATTACAACTTTAAATCATTAGATATTTGTTTTTGAATTAATTTGAATTATTATATTTGGTTACTTACTTTCAAATGGACTTTAAAACATACAACTTGTACTCTTAGTTTAACAGAGGCTGGTTATTTTCCTTCTGATTTTACTCACAGTTAATCAGAATTTATCATAATTGGCGGATGATTAATTGTCAAACAATCTATAAGTATTGTGTTGTTTGATAGTTCTGATTTAGGTTATATTAATGATGTTATGATCTATAAGTTCTTTATAAAACGTGCCACTGTCAAAAATGTTGATGAAACGTTTCATGATATTTTAGTAAATTACATTTTGTACAACAATACAATACACTCTGTCTGATTTTTTGAGGAATCCCGTTTTTGAAAACTGTTTGCTCATGTTACCACAATGGCGGATATAAAAATATTACAATTGTATTTTCATTTTTAGTCTGTTTAAATAATAATGTAAGGATAAATTATATAGTAATCCATAAGAGATTATTGTTGAGAGTTTTTGATAACTTTTTAATGAACTTTTTAGTTAGTATCAAATAAGACATATTTTCTAGAATTTCAAATTTTAGTGACTTTCAATCAATGTTGGTGGTTCGAAAGTGGGCAAGGCCGAGATCGGCTTATCTAGCCTAGGCCGTATTCTATGCAGCCGAGTATTGTTGGTGAAAGTAACCTAGCAACAATGCTTTTCTAAGGTGCGTTTCGACTAATTGTACTGTTTAAATAACTTTGTTATTGTTTCGAAGTTTTTTAAAATGTTTGGGATTTATTTTTTCTTCAATAAATTTCAAGAAACAAAATAATAAAATAAAAACTAAGGCTTTTTTGTTGTTGTTTGGGAAGACATTGCATCTATTTGACTATTTGGTGCATAAATTCAACGACTTTAGGGAATTGATAGCTGTCAATAGTCAATGACCAATGCAAATAAAATTTACAGGTTAGGTTTGCCTAAATCATTTACAAATTCCCAAATTTTATATTTTACGACGTTTATCAAAAAGGAGAATAAGGTCACATTGTATGTTGGTTCAAGCCTGGTCTAAGGCATCATTGTTGAAAATTACTGGATTGTCAATTACGGGAAGATCAGGGCTTGAATCTTGGCCGGATGTGCTGAGGTGTGGGGGTTAACGCTAAATGTTCTCTCATTCTCCCTCCACGCAAATACAAACACATTTACTCTAAAATATGCCCTTTTCATATGTTGAGTTGTCACTTTTAGCAGTCAAAACTTTCACAACAAACAATTTGTTTTAAATTTTGTTTCTCTTTTAACAATTTTTACAAATTTTTTTGAAAATAGCTGTATTGGATGTTTATTTTTTTGGTGAAAGCAGCGTCTGTGGTTCACTTAAAAACGTTTCTCAAACCAGAGATTCTAAAATGACGCGTTCACTTTATAAATCAAAATGGAGAACCAACCGATACGATTTACGCCATACAAACCGTCTTGTTGGCTGTGTTCATGCGCTGTTTGCAAAATAAAAAGTTTTAATTTCAAAACTGATATTTTGTATGGCTAAGTTATAAAAAACATTTATTTATTTTGGTCGCCAGATTTTTATGTACTATGATATCTATTGTTGCCACAACTGCAAAACTAAAAACATAATAGCTTTATTAATATCATATTTTGTTCTTTCAAAGAGTTACGAAAACACCAATCATACAATAATCCTTAGGTAAGTATTAGTAGAATGGTTTGATAAAAACATTTTATTGATAATATAATATTAGTAAGTAAATAATTATTTTCGAATAGAATTAGTCACGTTCAACCTGTGGCGCACGCAGAAATTTTCTTTAAAGAACAATCAAGGTTGTGTTCAGAATCAAATTTCGATGAAAAGGGGGGATAGGGGGAGACACTAAGGGGACACAGCTCCATAATCACTTAATGCGAAGGGAAGACAATTTATGAATACTAAATGGCACTAGACATTATTTCAATCCTTTTTAAGGTAAATAAGGGCAGCTATTTCAATAATGTGCAAGTGACCTTAGTTTAGATACAATGTATCAAAGCTATTTTTCCAGTAATTTTTTTCCAATTTGTAACTTTTGGTGACCTTTTAAAGTGTGTGACGTAGGCTTACCATAGTATTTCCCCCACACACCGGGACACTTTTAGTGTTTTACTCGAAAGAAAAGATTCGGTGGGGGGGCGGAACCTTATTTGTTTATGAGGAGAAGGGGCAGTTATAAAAATAAATAGTTTTTCCCTCCAAACCGAAGGGTAGATCAAGGGTCCTTTGCAAGAAAATGTTGCAAAATAATTTTATTTAACCTACCTCAAACTATTTGGAGGGAATTTTTTCTTTGAAAATTTAATTGATTTTAAAAGCTTTTCAGAGTAATCCTCGTCCGGAATTTAAAAAAAAAAAAGTTTCCTTCAGAGTCTAGAATCTATTTAACGTGGTTTTCACCGAGATCTTCTTTTTTTAAATGGATGCTCTTGAAGCTATTTGGAGCAGTCCTTTGCTGGCAAATTTTTTAAAAAAATGAGGTCTGAGGGCGGCTGCATTTTTGCCTCTCCCCCCCCCCCTCCTCCCGGGTGCACCATTGCAGATTCAGCCAATGTTTGCAATAAAGTATCTTCTGTTAGTTGTCATTTACCATCTCTTTTTATCATAGATAGGGTTTAGTTTTTTTAATATGACTTTTGTTGACTTCCCATCTTTCCTTTCAAAAGTACATTCCACCCCTCTTTTTTACTCCAACTTAATGCTCAACCATTCAACCTTACCGAAATTTCCGCTCTACGTAGCCCCTTCTTCCCCCACTCCTCTCTCATTATTTATCCTCTTCCTTCAAGTCAAACGTTTCAACAACAATTATATCATGTTTAAATATCTTTATTTCCATACTCTTGTGTTTAGAATCAACAACAATGGCATTCAAACGTAACTAGTTTCGGCAGATTGTCGTCTGCTTGCGTTCCATCGAGGAGCGTAATAGAAAGAGAAGTTATACAAAAAAATTGGTTTAAAGAAAACGGTCTTCGTATTGGTCAAAGGGAGGAACTCCCCGCCAATGCGCGCTCTTATAACAAAACACACGCTTTGCGTCGCTCGCTTGTTTGCAGTTTATACTGTTTGTCTGGCTGTTGTGTGTTTGTATTTTGATTGGTATACAAGCGTGTTTGGAATTGTGTCTCGTTTTTATTTTAATAGCGGTTTATCGGCTTGTGTATAGTCCTGACCTATCTATGTTTCGTGTTGTGACATTGGTTGATAGTCTGTGTAAGACTGTGCTATTAGTTCAACTGGTGTCTGGCGTGTTTTTTTTAAGGTGGGCTATTTTAGTTTATATCACTATTTTTACGAAGCAAGGTCGAAGCCTCAACTAAGTTTTCTGCACGTAAGTTCATGGCTGTATACTGTCTCTGTGATCCTAACATAACATCGCCGGGAAAGTGAAACGCAAGGGGAAGTCAAACACGATATTCTTACACATTTGGAAAGGGAATTTACTATTCATTATATTATTTAAAAGTTGCCTAAAGCCACTCGATTATTCGAAATAATATAAGAAGGCCACAACGTGGTCAACATTATAATATAATATAAATATTTGCCCATCACAATTTAGTCCTAAAAATTACATATTTGGGAAACAAAAAATTGTTATCTCGAAATTTTGACAAAAAAAAGGTTTATTTTAATTTAGTACTCATGCTTTTGTAAACAACAAATAAAACTGTTTTATATTCATATGTTGGAATAATTGTATTATGAGTGAAGGAATGAATGGAGGTAATTAACAGATATTCCATTTAAAAAGGAATAAATCAAAGTTAAAATTGTTATAAGCGTGTTTAGTTTATGTTTGGGTGTAGTAGCACTTACGCTAGTGTGTGATTGTGATATGAAATGGAGGACCTACAGTTTAACGTGGGATCCGAACCACGGTGGAGGCCTGGCATTCCCCACATTTACAGTTTGGGTGTAAGACGAGGTAAACCAGCCTTAAGGCTGTTCAAGAGTAAAAATAAGAAATTTAAAATTCCTTATTTTATGCTGGTGAATCTTTCTAATAACTTACATTAAAAAATACTAAATATGCTAAATAACTGATTTAAAAAAATCAAAATTATTGCTATATATTGTTTAAAAAATAAAAATATTTAATCCAACTCGGGTAACTAATTTGTCCAAATATTAAATAATACAGGTAAAACGATAAAAAAAATTACATAGATATGCAAATAGCAAATTATAGCATAATGGGCGTTATAATATTTTAGGCACGCTTTATGCTATATAGTTTCCTGTGTATAAATTTTTATTTATATAAATATTGCGTGGGATGGAGTGTGGAAAACTATTTTGGTAAAACCACCCTCAGTACAACCGACCGAGAATCGAACCTCGATCTCGCCGGTGGTCTAATGGTACTGCGAGAATGGCGCGTTAGACCATGCGACCATCGAAGCGACTCAGCAACATTTAATAAACCCTTTATTTTCAATACCACCCTCCTCGGTGGCGTAGTTGGCTAACGCGATAGTTTCGTGTTGACCTAGACTTTTGAGGACGGCGAGATCGTTTTAATCTCGCTCGGGTTAACTGGGGGTGTTCCCCCCCCCCCTAAATTATTTTCCAATCTCCCTCCACGCAAATACGAGTTCACTTCCTTTAATTTCAACCTTCCAATTGCTAATCTATTAGCGTAATTATACTTAGGCGTATAACCCAAACGGGTAGTAAGATCGCGGTGCTAAATAAAATGTTATATGATAAATAAATTCTTAATATTTACATGTTGTAGTCAACGCACTGTGCTTTCCTCTAAGTAAAGAATTCACTACATATTACGTGTTTTGCATCAGTTAAATAAATGAAAATTTGATTAAACTCATTCAACTGTCATTTAAAAATTCATATAAATACTCATTCATATAAATCTCCGTATTCTCCCGCGTAATCCGAATTTTCGCTAATCCGAACAAGGCAAATTAGCGATACTTTATATTTGCTGTATGTTTTCTATCGGATCAATTCCTCGTGTAATGTTACCTTGTGTATGAAAAACACCTTGATCTAGTAATAGTTGTCTAAGGTTGGTACTCCTTATTTTAGTTAAGAGGGGGCGGGGGAAGGACTCGGCTGCTGCGTATAACGGTCCTTTTTTTTTTTTGCAAGCCCACACGTGTCTGCCAATGTCACGTGGGTTGACTAAGCACAAAGCACAACCAACATAGCGGTAAATGCTTAGAAAAAAATTTCTCGGAAATACACACTCGAGTCTCGAGGTAAGGCCCTTTCACACGGACACCTTTAAAGAAACAGTGTGGAGCCACTAAACGTCAGCCTTTCACACGAATCACTTTAAAGATACACTGTGGACCACTAAACGTCAACATTTTCCACGAATCACTTTAAAGATACAATGTGGATCCACAAAACGTCAGCCTTTCCCACGAATCACTTTAAAGATAGAATGTGGATCCACAAAAGTCAGCCTTTCCCACGAATCACTTTAAAGATACAATGTGGAGCCACTAAACGTCAGCCTTTCACACGAATCACTTTATAGATACAATGTGGAGCCACTAAACGTCAGCCTTGCCCACGAATCACTTTAAAGATACAATGTGGAGCCACTAAACGTCAGCCTTGCCCACGAATCACTTTAAAGATACAATGTGGACCACTAAACGTCAGCCTTTCCCACGAATCACTTTAAAGAAACAATGTGGAGCCACTAAATCGTCAGCCTTTCCCACGAATCACTTTAAAGAAACAATGTGGATCCACAAAACGTCAGCCTTTCCCACGAATCACTTTAAAGATACAATGTGGACCACTAAACGTCAGCCTTTCCCACGAATCACTTTAAAGACACACTGTGATGCCACAATTAACACTAAATTGGCGAAGGAGATGACGAGACTAACGCATTTGTCAGCGTGTCCACATATTACATAATGCTTATAATCTTAACGGATGCTGTGAGAAAAAAAAAGAAGATAATCTGACCGAAAACCAAAACAAATTTTATATTTTCATAGTCAAGTCACGTGACCTACAGCTGTCACTTTTGAAAGATATGGTCTGACACCTTAGTTCAGTGAATAGCGTGTTTGTCTTGTCTATTGAGCTAAAGGGCCTGGGTACGATTCCTGACATGGCCGAAAAATTATAATCGGTGAAATGTGGGTTTTCCCCTTTCGCAGTGATGAATTAACGGCCGGAGGGCTTGATGTTGTGTCTGTTCTAGTCATAAGTTAGATTATAAATCGTGTGTTGATATAATTGGTCGGTTCGGAAAGAGCACGTTACCACGTCGGAGGCCTGGCATTCCACACACTCACAAGTTGTGATTAATACACGTCTTGTCAGAGGTGAAGGAAGGGTTTGGTTATCAGATAAATCTGTCCCAGGACGTAGGATTGAACCCCGGACCCCCAACACAGAAGTTTGATACTTTACCCCTAGACCACCAGGTCACCTTTAGCACGTTAAATACCTCAAATAAATGAAAAAAAAGATGGGCCTAATATCGATATTAATAAACCAATAAAACTAATACTGTACGAAAATACTATCAATGTGGGTCGAAAAAGTTTAAATTTTCAAAACCTTTCATTGTCACCGCGCCTTACCACCCGTTCGGGATTCATCCATAATATGTATGTACTAACTACGCAGATGTGTTTAGGGATGAGGAAGGTTGAATATAGATTAAATGTACCAGCATTTGCGAAGACCATTTTAGAAAAACCACCCTCAATACAGAATCGAACCTCAATCCCCCAGTCATCGGTTGTCTAGTCTACTGCGAGAGTAGCGTGTTAGAACCACGCCGCCATCGAAGAGGGTGCGTATTTAGTATAGCCCTGGATGCTAAGTCTATACTAAGAGGAAAAACCGGTTCGCCCCCTCGTTTTGTGATTAATCCTCGTAACATCCCCTTTACCCCCCTCCCCACCCTACCCCAGCTCCCTTCATCGAGTTCAGATCTAGCAATCCCTCCCTCCCCTTCCTCCCAGACGTGACTTGGCCCACATTGCAGTTTGGTACAGCAGCCACACTGACACAGCCGGTATAGAGTCACCCAGTCTAAGGCGTCAGTCTCGCGATCGATTTGTAAAAAAAAAGGGGGTGGCCTCTGTTTGAATCCAGGATGGATTTATTAAAGCGGTGCAGTTTCCCACGTGTTATCTTATCATCGTTTCTCCCCGCAAATGCGGGTACATTACATTATCTTCCCCTATCCTATAGCCATAATAATAATCATGATTTTTTTTACATTTATTATTGTTTCCAGCCTGTGGTCCGGGTCAGTTTCTTATTCAAGCCGTATATTTTCCCACTTACCGGCTGGCTAGGCCTGTCATACATATGCCTTATGATCTAACTTATGACTAGGACAGGCACAACATCCAGTCCCCGACCGTTAATTTATCAATGTGAAAGGGTAAACTCACATTTCACTGATGATATATTTTTGGCCATGCTGAGAATCGAACTCGGGACCCTTAGCTAAATAGGCAGATGCGCTATCGACTGAGCGAAGGTGTCGGATAGTAATAATAATAATAATAATAAATAATAATAATTTGAATTCCTAAGGCCAGGCTAGTATTGCCAATAAAAAAAAGGTGTTCTGTCTTGCGACAGGTCCGTTGCCTTGTCCTAATTGACATTGTCTGCATAAACTAAATTATTATAAATTAAATAAGTTTTAAGGAAGGGTTGGGGCTAACCTGCATGGGTGCAAAATATCATTTTGGACACCCTCAAACTTGAAAATGTGATCAAGCGAATAGGAGGGTTATTATTAATACCTGTCAGTGTTCTTTCGTCTTTTTGCTTTATGTCAGTTTCTGCGATAAGACTGGAAACTTCCGTTATTATCGGCAGCTTCGAACCCCTCCCTGGTAACACGTGCAGACGGTTTTAGGGTTGTTTCTAAAGTTCTGTAAAAATGAGCATCGATGTCTACATCGGAGAAGTACCATCGATTGAAAAACATCGGTCTCTAAATATTGATGAATCCAACCCTAAACCATCGATGCTTTAGTAGGAGCCAGACCAACGTTGACAAAAGACAAGATAGTGAAACTGATAAAAAAGAAAGAATGTCAAGATGGTTTACCAGGTTGTTTTACAAACAGTGGACTACCGAAAGTGTTTTAAAATTGCTTTAAAACAAACAAAAAACATCTTTTTTATGTTTTTTTTAAAAATTCTTTGGTTATAGTTTTCTTTTTGACTCGATGTTTTTCTATCGATGTCCCTCCCTAGTTAGAACTTTGGATCTACATAAGAAAACCTCGATAGTATAGTAAAACATCGATGGTCTCAAAACATCGGTCATTCACCATCTATGGTGAAAATATCAAACATCGATGCTCATCCTTAATGTTAGTCAACGGATCATCCGTCGTTGTTTGAACCAGATACACAATAGCCCAATTTAGCGGCTTTCACGGGTCTGAAACGACCAATTTTCAATTTTAGCGACTGGCGATTTTCCTTAGTTCTCTGTCGAGTTCATATTCATTATTTAAAATTTTAATGCTGTAGAGTTTTGATGTTTGAACTACCGTACTGCAAGAACGCATA
>CABFOW010007120.1:0-20754 GCA_902141385.1 Timema californicum | reverse complement strand
GTATAGTAACACGAGTGGTGTAAAGGGGTGGGTTTCTCAGGGTGGAGAGGAGAATAGAGCATGAAGAAATACAGGGGCATTCAAAGTAATGGTATTTCTGGGTAGAAGGGGGAAAAGGAGGGTATAGTAACACGAGTGGTGTAAAAGGGTGGGTTTCTCAGGGTGGAGAGGATAATAGAGCATGAAGAAATACAGGGGCATTCAAAGTAAAGAGTTTCACAGGTGATGAAGAGGAGAAAGGAGCGCACGGGGAAGCTAGAAGTGTAGAGGGCATGATGGAATCTCTTATAGGGGGTGGGCCAATATGGGTTATCGGTCAGCGAGATGTTGAATTGAAATCCAAAATGAGACAGGAAATAAATTTAATTTTATATCTCTTTCCCTCCAAGTCCCTCTATCCCCATCCTTTTCATAGCCATTCTTATTTAGTTTTCTTTTCCTTTAGATTAATTAATAATTTTGATAGATACATAAATAAAATAAGCTTTGTGAGCATAGTGTAAAAAAAATGACTAGATATCATAGATAAGGCAAATTATATTTGGGAATATATAAATGAGACGGGCCAAATACCTCTTGACTTCTGCTCTTCAGAATTCAATTCATAAACAGTTTTTTGGAAACTATATTACTAACTATAAACAGTCCAAAATACTTCGGTGAAAACTTCTTTGCTGCATCAGACAGTGCAATAATTTCATATTTTCACAAAGTCACCCACTTAAACTCTATAGTACTATGGCGAAGGTCATAATAATTCTTTTTCTATTGATACGCTGTGTACAAGTTCAAACTAACATTTTCACATAGTACTTTAATTCGCTTCTTTTTCTTGCCAAAAAAGCCAATCGATCTTCAAAACCCACCAATTGCACCCGGTCTTCACCATACATTTCAGGAGGAAGCTCCAAATTAATCTGGTGGCTCAGAAAAAAATTCCATGGGTGACAAGATGGACAGTACCAAATACTGGTATTAAATTCAGCCAACTTTGACTTAAACTTGACACTTGTAAGCTACGGACTATTATCAGGCAACAAGGCTCTCGGTGTCCCATTTTACATTACTAGGTTTTCTTCAAATTGCTTAGTGATGAGTTCACCAGTTGCTTCTCTCAACGGGAAAGCTCATACCCATTTCAAAATTAGATCTATCACTACCAACAGGTACTGGTTATTTTCTAACGATCTCGGCAGTGGTCCCACGATGTTGAAGCTCAACACCTCTCAAGGTTGATTAATTATCCGAGTCTCCATCTGTACTGATGACCATCACTGTACTTCTTTATAACAGTTGTGCACTCAGATATGTATTATATAACTATTCACATCAAAGTGCATCTCAGGCCAGTAGCAATCCCCATCTATCCGTTTGTGTGTCAGGTACAAACCAATATGCCTTGAAGTGATACTATCATGTGCTTGACTCGTTATTTGGCCTCGCTCTTCCCTAAGCACAATTAACCTTAATAAATCATCCTAAGGTGGTAGAATGATTAGGTTTATGTTCTTATATAATACTCCCCCATGCTCATTCCTGCATGAGCAGCTATCAGGCTTTTTTATTTTACTTTCTTCCTTATTCCTAAATACCATTTGCCCTTCGCAGAGGTATTATTGTAACGCCTCCTTATTCTGTTCCTTACCTCGTAGCAATAGGTTACTAACAAAAATACTACAAGGATAAGAGGGAGTCATCTAACATAACACTATTATAGAGAAAATAGAATAAGCAAGAGATAATTATAAATAGTAATTTAATTCATTAAAAAAAATAACAAACAGTAATTTTAGTGACCTTAATCTCTTCAATTATCTAGTAAAACGAAGGAAAACATAGTTGAATACATTAATGCTAAATAAGATTAATGTAATTATACCAAGTTAGCATTATATCAATAAAGCTATTAGTAAACAACAGTAAATCAATATATATCCAAGAAAAATATAAAAAACTTGAAGACCCTTTCTAAATTGTTATAAAGGTGTCTGAATATCTACAGACATTACGAAAACATTAACCTTTCCAAAGTAAAGTTATATCATTACTTACATACTTTTACTTTAAGCCTCTCGACTTTAAATATTAAATTTTACACAAAACGAAAGTACCTTTAAGTACTACAATACATATTTTAACCACAAACATTACGTTAAAATATACACGAGAGTTTAACATCTCAAACCTAATGCAAACTCACGTGGGACTACTTGAATCGACATCGTTCAACTACAAAACAAAGTCTAACAATAATAATAAGTTAATGAACATCAGAAGTTTGCCAAATTTACGTTACACAAAATATTGAATTGTAAATACATGAATTTAAATGTACAACAACAAAATCTAGAATAATACGGAATGTCCAGGTAATTAAGATAAATGATTTGAATATATTTCAATTAATATTACGTTAATTAAGAATAGCAAACAGCAAAAATTTACTAACATCTTTAAGAAACAAACCCGTAAGTGGCGACATGAAACTGAAGTTACGTTTAGATTGAAAATCGCATTTAAATAATGCCCACAACTATCAAACAAATATCAGCCTATCTCAACTACAACAAAATTAAATTAAACCATTAGAGTTCCATAATTTAAACAAAAAGTCTTAACAGAGTATTTTAACTTTCCTTTACAAAGTCCAGAATTTTAGAAGGCGTCTCTTGACGATATAAAATAATATCCATAGTCAATTCATCATGGCGTCGAAAAAGTACAATATTTAATAAATCTAGCAGAGGTCCATCCTCGCCGGTGCCGAGTTTAACAGTCTAGCATTAAATAAATTTGACATAGATCCATCCTCTACAGTGCCGAGTTCAAAAGTCGTACATTTAATACATTTGACAGAGGTCCATCCTCTACGGGGTCGAGTTCAAAAGTCTAACATTTAATAAATATAACGGAGATCCATCTCCTATTGTGCCGAGTTCAAAATTCTAATAATATCTTCCAAACATCCATATTATATAGTGAGCTAACTAAGTAGGTATTTTGGTAGGAATAGTTCATTTTAAGCCGGGTGACGTCACATTTTGGGAGGATCATGGTGTCTCCCGCACGTACACAAACTTTCATGTTGGTCACCGATTGGTCATCCCGCTTCGAGTAGACGCTTCTCTGTTTTGTTGACAAAACATCTTTTTGACTGATTGGCTGCTGACGTCAGAGAACAGGTGATTGTTACTCCAACCCGCCCACAGGGCAGCCATGTTCTCGTCTTCTTTTCACCAGGTGTGCAGGAAAAACGCCCATCAGATGAATTTATGTCAGCCAGGTAGGAACATCGTGTGTTGATTCATCAAGGCAAGGTTGCCCCATTCCTCGATTTAGTACGTTTTGAAGTCATCCAGGTTACTAGGCTGTGCAAGCCAGCTTATCCAGAGGGTACGTATATGAACAGTTTACACTGTAAAGAGTTGATAGTGAATTATATTGAAAGCTATTGTTTGTATATGGCTTGAAGTGATATGGAACTACAATAGTGAAGAATACTATTGTAGTTGATTTGAATTAATGTCGACGTTTCTTGGAGTGGGTAGTATGAATCGGACGATAGTATATTCAGCATCGGGTTTGGTAGGGCTTTGATTGTACAATACAACCCTTGTATTGATACATTATGAAGCACTGGTATAAGGTTTTACAACTCAACTGCTCTCAGTAAGGCATACGGAATTTAGTGCTGCTCTCTCTTTCAGTACACTATCCTGCAGTTATACTGCTCTGTCCTTACAAACCATCTGGTCAATCGTCTCGTGTAGTTGTTCATTTTTCTTTAGCAACAGCAAAGAAGATTTATTAATTATAATGGTAAAATAATTCATCAACAAACTCCAGTGTTAGAACGTCCCCTATAGCTCTGTTCGAAGCATCAGTCTCTAATGTAAACTATTTTGAAAGGTCTGGGCATGACAAGACCAGTGGGTTCCTAAGATCATCTTTCAAATGGTTGAAGGATTTTGGGCATTCTATTGTCTAATCTCATCTGATTTTGTTTTGTTATTTCTGTAAGAACTGAACTTGAGCCAGAAAAGTCATTCACAAATCATTGGTAACTTTATGCCGGACCCAAAAATATTCTGGTAGCCTTAATTTTCTTTAAGATAAAATAGTTAACTTTCTCCAGACATACTCTAAAATGATTTTCCTTCATCAACTAACCCCAAGTACTTTTACTGTGGCTTGTAGACTTGACACTTCTTGGTATTGATACTGAGTTTCGCCTCCTTTAGCCGATGTATTACTTCTTGCAATAAATGAATATGGCTCTTATAGTCTGGTGTCACAATAATTAGACCATCTTATTAAATGAGATCGTTGGGTTCTAGTTGCATTCCAATAATATGGCTCATTTAACTTTGGGATTTAACATGAGCATTTGTCAGAACACATGCCTTTCAAGTAAACTAAAAAATTCCTCTTCCTGGCACAGAAAATACTGCAAATGATTTACTAACAAATAATTTGAAAGGTTTATTTGCCAAAATGCACTATTTAAATTTATCGAAGAGATATATCTAGCTCTACATAGTTTGTCTAAGCTGGACAGAATGAAAGGAAGTGAAAAATAATCTTTTCCCGTGAGAGGCATTTCATTCTTGACAATCCAAGCAGAACCTATTATTTCCATTGGGCTTACTTACGAGTATATTAGGATATGATCAATGGCTGGAGGACTTCACCACGCATAATATAAGCATATCATCCAATTATTCATATACCACGTTGAGTACTGCTGAAGAACATTGGCAGTGTGTCTGCTTCATTGGCCTCTTACTACGTTCAATTTTAGTTGTCATTTTTAAGGTTTCATCAGGATTGAGTCTACTACATTATTTCAAACCTTGTTAAAATTCTTGCATTTTTTTTCTTAATTTTATTTAAAAATAAGTATTTCTACACCAGATAAATCAAATTCACTGTTGTTTCTATCATTTCCAAATGACCAATCTCCATCCACCCCGCGGGGTACAATGTCAAGAATTTTCCAACATATGAATTACAAAATCAATGTTTGCTCTAAGGAAGATACAGATAAAAACTTAATTGTCTTAGTTTTATTTTCCAAACGTATTGCCAATTTCATGGTCCCTAGTATGCGATGTTTAGTTCCGTCTGTGGTCCTAATATAGCAGATTTACAATGGCTCCCCCTCAAGTCCTAATTTTGATAACATTCTCATTCCCTTTCCAACTAAAAAGAATGAGAAACACCTGAGTCCAATAAATCATAAATTCTCTTTCTCATTATTTAAACTGCAAAATGAGGTATCTACCTTAGTATTGTAGCATTAGTCACAAGTCAGCGTACCCAAGCCAACAACAAACAGACTTACCCAATCACACGGGCACCGACTGCTGTTGGCCCGACTATGCACTTGATTCACCCCGTCGCTACACACACGCCCGAACAAAATGACTGACAAGATACTGAGGCGGCTCCAATTCAACGCTCAGTTACAAACATTTCCAGACAAAAACCTTCAGTAGAAAAGAAGATACTCTTCAGCCAGTGTCCAGTTTTGTTCCACTCCATTCTAGAAGCGTGTGGAATTCCCCCCTTATTTATGTTCTTTGCTTTTTCTCCCCTCGTGATCCCCTCATTCCGTGTTCTTTGGACTGTGCTAAAATCATATAAAAGAGTGATCGCGTGAGTGGAGAAGCACTCTTGGACTGGCTTCAATAATCACTAGGGGAATCTAAGGCTTCGGAGATTAATAACAAATGTAAGCAAACATTTGTTCGGCATGTAATCTTTTCTTCTGTTTCAAAATTCTTTTTTGGCATAATGAACTTGATTTATTGAACTATAACTAGAAAACAGTGCTAGTGATGTTGTTAATAATAATATTTTATTTTGGACTTAATATTTGCCTTAAAGTTAAAGTTGGTTTTCATTGTAATGAGCTTGATTTATCGAACTAACTATAAAACAGCGCTAGTGATGTTGCTAATAATAATATTTTCTTTTGGACTTAAAATTTATCTCAATTGTAATGAACTTGAATTATTGGACACTTACTAGAAAATAGCGCTATTGATGTAATTATCTCCAATATTTACTTATGAACTTAATTTATTGGGCACCATCAGCACTAGTATTAAGGTTATTAATAACCGCCATAGTAACTTTGTTTGTTGATGATAATTTTTTGAGCGTTTGACACTAAAATGTGGATTGCTCAACTTTATAATCAATATAAGAAATTTGATAGTTTTATGTCTAGGGTAAGTCGACGTAAGACATATTTTCCCTTTTGTCGGGATGGAGAGATGTAAATATAATGATATAAATAAGTTTGATTTTTATGTAAAGAATACTAGTATTTCGCTGCGATCTAATTCATGAACTTTAAATTGTTCTTTCCTGACTAACAAGTTCGCGTCTTACTTGTGTTTTTTTGTTAACGTAAACTAGTGATGGTGATCACTAAAATATTTAATGCGCTCCTATAATGAAACCATGCTATTGTGATCACAAAATATTTTATACATTATTTTTCCCTTTTTGGGATTTTCCATATTACTTGTTGTTCATATCTTTTTTGAATATTTAATAAACAGCCCATTTTGTGAATATTTTCTGCTTACTCTATTTTTCCTCTACTCATTCATCCCTAGGTATAACGTTATCCCGCTTCTAAAATATTTGTCTGGTAATTGAATTAGGGGGATGTTTATATATTGTTGAGGTTGACCGTGGGGGACGGGTTCCGCAATTGTTCCAAATTGCGTGTTCTGGGTATTAGTTTCTTGCCCAGGTTTTTCTATATTCTTTACTCACTAAGCACACTCTTTATTGTTGTTGACTAAATTATTTTCCTTTTGTATTGGAACCCTATTAATTAGGTTTTAGATTTAGGGATAGGGTTCCGTATTTTGTGGTAAAATGTAATAGTCTTGTCGGATAAGTAAAAAAATGGCAACTTCTTCACAGAATTTTATCCATTCGGGTAGGATAATCATACTTTTCTTCTTAAGAGGAACGAACATGTTGATGGTTTATAGCTCCTCCCCCTGGTTTTATGTAGGTTAACATTTTGTGCACTCTTTAGTGACAATTCCTGGCTTACCACGCCCAAAGAAAAAGATTTTCTTCCTCTATCGCATGCATGCTAAAAATAAATGCCATGGTTTTCCAAAGCTATAGTAATTCCTGGCATCAACTAGAGATGAAAATTTGCCCAGGAAATTTTCTGCCGGTGCTGCTTGTGGTGGAGGGGTTAAATCGTAAAGATGACACTTAGAGCATATAATACTTCAAAATATTGTGTGTTAAGAGACGAGTGGATTATAAGAAGGGGGAGGGGTATATAGGAAGCCCGTAGGATAGGGCACCAAATGTCGGGTCAACCTTAAAAATATTTTAATTATCTTGTGCTGACAAAAATTTGAAGCACGATTTATGAACATAATGGGTCTACAAAGGCTCGCATTCATTTGTTTCTTTACTACTTTTTTTAGCACCATATCATACTATACCATTCGGGTTGTACACTTATGTACTTATTTCGCTAAAGTGTTAGGACTGAGGAAGGTTGAATTGAAAAGAATTGCACTTGAATTTGCGTGGAGGGAGGGTGAAAAGCCGTTTAGGTAAACCACCCTCAGTGCACCTGGTTGGAATTGAACTCCAATCTCCCTGTTATCAACAGTCTAGTCTATTGTGAGAGTAGCGCGTTAGACCATGTGGCCCCTAAATCAGGTTTTTCTTTACTACTACTACTACTACTACTACTACTACTATTACTACTTCTACTATTACTACTACTACTACTACTGCTACTACTAAAAATACCGCTGTTAACACTAACAATAATTATAATTATTATTATTACTATTATTACTATCTATTTAATCAGTTGAAATTATTTTACAGAAATAATAATTGCAAATTTACCTTTTTGGAGAAAAAATTCGTAAAAAATATAGGAACAATTTTCTGTCTCACATCTATAGTGTCAACTGGTTGACTTTTATTTTTGTTTTGATATGTTGAAGGTGTATCTATTTTTCATAGCTTATATGCTATGGGTTCAGACTTGTCATACTCAAGACGGAAACTTGGACTTCTCAGAGATATGTTGCTTTAAATTGATGACTAAATGTGTAGGCCAAGTAAGACCACATGACCGACGTTGCTCTAGTAGGTGAAGCCCTCGTCGCCCCATGAACACTTCCTAGATCCAACCTTCCTCCTGGTTGATGAAAATTTCCTACTTGTTAATGTCGTACATGTACAACTTGCCCTTAAACTAAATGTTTAGGTTTTTTAGTACACGGATTAAGATCTTATCCTCGGTAGGTTTCCTATTCAATCGAGAAAAAGGTTATCCATTATGGACAAAAATATTTCAATGCTTTCTATTTTGCCTTATGTCGTTAAAATTACCTCTTAAAGAAGATAGTCAATATAATCCGGTCACTAAAACGCCAAATTCAACTCTTCCTTGAGATTGTTCCAATAATTGACCATCCGTTTGGTAGAACGCTACAAAACCAACGACTTGCCCTCAAATAGATCTACTACTTGTTTGTAGAGTTCAGCCTAGTAGATTCTTCCTGTGATTTCTTCTTTTTCAGCTATTTCTAAAAATGGTTTAAGGCTAGTTATATGCTATCCCCCGTAAACTTCAGTCCCCACTTTGTCGCAGGAACTCTTCTAAGTCGTTCATATCGTCGACAGGGCTGCGTCCTAGGTTCACGTCCTTATTCAATTGCCACGATAGGTCCTTCATCTTTCTGAACATGGATGCCAAGATGGAAGTCTTCGAACTAGCTGTCGTTGATATTCATCTGACTTTTACTCTTCAACTACATCCTTTTCCATAGTTGTCATCTTTAGCTCCAATTTCATAAAGCGTGACTTGCTTCTTTTCTCGAGAGCTTTCGTTTTAGTAATTATATCCGTCTCCTCTGGGTTAGTAACCATCCTATTTTTCATCCCATAACGTGCCAAAGACGAGTGTCAAATTATTTATAGTATGGATCTCTTCTCGTGCCCTTTAGGTATGAAAATATTCCCTCAAGTTAATAACATTTCTTCTGTTAAAAGTATAATTATCCACTTGTAATAGTCACTCTGGGGGAACGAGTATCAAATACTTCAGGGCTCAATAGAGGTTTATTAGTAGCAAAAGCTTGTAGTTTTCGACTTCTGAGCTCACATACCAACCCATCCAACGGAGATCCACGGGATGGAAGCTCATAAACTTGCTCTACTTTATTTATCCTATTGATATACATATTGATTCAATAACAAAGATAAATCACAGGGGGTCTCATACACCCCTCACGTCTCAGTTTGTAGCTAGATGTCCATTTACAAAACTAGACAAAAAAATTGCCACAACAACCAGACAACACACGACCAAGAATTAACCTCAATAAAAAAAGTGTGTACATCCAAATTAATTATTAGACCTAGGGAATTATAAGCACTGAACCCAATAAGTGGGAAAGAAATATATTATTCTTACTAGTGTTGCACCCTCTCTGAGTCCTAATACTACCCGACCATAAAAAGCAAATATAGGGAGAGGGTAAACTTGACAAACAAGATAAATGGATATTATAAAAAGTAAATTCAACAAAATGAGCAGTTTATTCAATTGAAAGATAAAGCGCAGTTAACAGTACATGGTCTCATTATATCATTATGAGTACAGTTGGAAAATACGCTCGAAGCAAAAAACTTTATATCATTAAAGTTGCGCAAGTGTTTTAACAAAAGGAAACATGAAATCCATCACAATATTGATAGAACAGTCTATATTAGACAATACCACAGCGTATATATTTAAATGCGATACAAAATTATAAGGGCCTAATGGGCACCGTGATATGGTTCCAAAGGTTTCGTAATTCACAGAAAACGATATCAATAAAGTAATTTAAATTTGACGACCACACAATAGTTTTTACAAAACGTGAGGGTTTGACTACCAGACCTAAGCCGAACTCCTACGGGACTATCCGATCTGACTGAGAATATGGGACACACAGTTCCATCAATTAACTACACATTAGCTGTTCAAACAGAACTTACGTTACAATAGATAAAAGTTCTCCTAATTCAAATTCCAATAAAAAGTTACTTCACGTTAAGTTAATTCAAACCATAATTTTAAATATGAAAAGTTACTTCAAAAAAGGGAATACTGTATAATTCCAAACAATTAAATATTAACATGTCAACTTCTAATCAGCACATAACTGAGGATATTTACGAGAATAAATATATAAGCACAAGTCCAGCGCCCGAGTGGCAACATTTTAAAGATAGAGTATTTAAAATAAATTGACGATTAAATTATAAATATGTTAGACTTTGAAACTGGAAATCATATGCAAAAAGTTTATAGTTGATAAAGAAGTTAGAGTTTATAACTCCACTCGTCTAAGCGACGATTTTGAGACATTTTACAAGTATTTCTCCAGCCATTGCCCAGGTCCATGACAATGGTCTGTAGTCGATCGTTGATCGTAGAATAGTCAATTATTGTACGCTTGCATAGCCAGTATATAGCGATTTCGTTGTTCTGGAAAGGAAGGTGGGAGTACAAAAAATACACGCATGATGACGTCAACGATGCCTTGAAACAGACATGTAGGCCATTGTTGATTCCACTCGCTCCATCGGAACATCCGTGAATATCTCCAATCACCCGATGTTTTGAAGGAGGTTCCTCTAGCATCCGTCAGAGGTCGGAAACATAATTGTCGTCTAGTTGAAGTTGATAGTTCTTGGCTAATTTCACGCTAGTACAGTCGGAGTGCCGGGACGCTTGTTGACCCACTGGATCTCCCGTGACCCACTCGCCAGTATAGGATTCCAGGTGCCGGCCAGCCTTGCAGGATTCTATTGTGAGCATAGTTGGTATTGTAAGTACATGAACAAGTTAATACTTAGAATTGTATCGAGTAATGAAATATATTGTGCCGCCTCGTATTTATTATGTCTTCTTAGCCTACAAGAACTACAACAGAGAAACATACTATTGTAGGGATCCTAATGGAGTTGAACTTATATTGGAGCGGGTAGTATGCTTTGATGCGACACATCTATTTACGTTAGTATTGGGCGGGGTCCAGTTGTAACATTATACCACGTAATGTTACACTAGCAAAAGTAATAATACTGAGCATCAGGCTACCCATACTCTTAAATCAAAATAGATATTTGGAAAATTTATTTTGCTTAGACAACTTTTGTTCTTAATAGTTTCTCAAAAGCCTTACCTGAGCCTAGGTAGCAGGAAAAAAATAAGCCAAAATTTCTAAGCTAAAACACACAATACCCCTTCATAGCTCTGATCCTTGCAGATAATTGGGTAGCAACCGATATGACTCAACATGGTTAGAGATAACAATATGGAAACAAATTATAACGCGCAGGCGTTCGTTTGAAGAGATGGCATGCAATTTGTAACTTAGCTAGACTTGAGGCCATCACGCATTCTTGAAGTGGGCTGCAAGAATTGTAAGTCACGGATTTATCTCATTCTCGTTACGTCTACAGCTGTAGATGGAAAGGCTGTCATTAATTGCACCATTGAGCTAAGGCTAGGGTGGGATATTTTAGAGGTATTTAATGTTCCTACGCTACATACCCATCCGAGAAACTAGCGATTGCAGCAAGCTCTGTCGTCTACCACACTCATACTAGAAACTAACTTTAGTAAACAACTTTATCAGCTAAGTTCATGATGTCATCAACCAGCGGGAATTCCAATCGAAAGAAAAATGACTATCCTCACCGTTTAAGTCAATTATTATATCAAAATAATTCTATTATTTCTTATTTATACGTTTTTTTATGGTTTTTAATTATAATTTTGTATTTTCTATCTTTAATTTTTCATACCAGGCTGTCTGAAGAAATACATTGAATAAAAGAAAAAAAGTTCCAAAGAGATCGTTTATCCACCTTGTCTTGGAATATAAAGTTTTTGGAAGATGATGAAATTTAGAGCACTTTATAAAATCATTCGGCGTCTTTTAATCTAACAAGCCAATTCCTTGTCATTAATTTGATAAATATTATAAATAAGAAGTTAAAAACCATTCAACAGACCACTCTCCAAAAAGTGATTTTGGTTGTGGCTATTATGTTATTAAATAATAACCTAATGTTTATTTAATGTGTATACATTTATTTATATATTGTATAATGTTGTGTACATAATTTATTTTGGAAAGGGGGTAAAAGTTTTTGGGTATTGTGTTGTTTTTTTGTTGGTTTTTGGCACCGCATCTCTAATATAACTTCCCACATTGGTGTATTTGAAAATTTTTACACTTCTTAAGTTGCAAACTTAATTGAGAAACTTTCCATAACTGTTAAACTTGAAGCTCTATTCCTCACACTTTTCCCTCCCGGGAGCTCCAATGTATTGTGACAGAAACGCAATTAACGTACCCGTCTTCTATAAGGTGATATAAAGACGAGAGACATGCGTCGTTGTTCTACGTTCGAACAGGAGGAATGGGGTTGAAGGGATAGTTAGGAGAGAAGCGGTGATAATAATTATGAAGCTCCTGAGGAACTAACGCAAGAAGGGAAAGTTTTCACGGGGTGTGTCGAGTCCTTAGTATTCTCCAGAGGGGATGGTTTCCAACGCCACAATAAAGGTTACTCTACATTAGGTAGGATGAGAACGCACGCGTTTGCAACTCGGATAAGGTTTATTTTATAGATGGAACAGAAGCTTGGATCTATTTTTAAGACTAGGCAAAACTAGACAAAATATTAAAATGACAAGATTTAGGAAGATCCATAACGTATGAGGTGGCAAATTTACTGTGCATTCCGTTTAACTTGAAAGTATCAAGCTTACCTTAGTTGGTTCCTTTATGGTGTAGCCTATGAGCTAGAGCTCTAGTTTAGCTATTGAAGGTATATGTATGTATCTTCACTAGCTACAGTAGAGCTCTAGCTTTTTACACCGCTTCTTTCTACCCGTTTGGGTTATACGCATATATATACTAATTACGCTAGTGTTTTAGTGATGAGGAAGGTTGAATTTATAGAAGGTATACCATGGCTTTCGTGGAGAAAACGTGGAAAATTATTAAGGGAAAATCACTCTCAGTACACCTAACAAAGATTATAACCCTGATCTTTCCATCATTGTAGTTGGATCTTTTGCGACAGTGACGCCTTAGACCATTCAACCACCGAAGTGGGTCTTAAAGTAAATATAAATAGACGTTACAAAAATAAAGTTCATGATTGGAAATTAGGTCTATGGTATGTATGCTAGAACCTTACTTTTTATATTAATAAAATAAAATAAGATTGTTTTTAAAATATTTCACCAGCGTCGATTATAAATATATATATGTATATATATTATATACATATATGTATGCATGGAGATACAGAGAAATGGCGGGGCAGGGGCTCCAGGGGGGTGGGCTACATTACACCATGTCTTACTACCCATTTGTTCATTACGCAATTAAATACACTAATGGGATAGGGATGTGATGACTATACTATACCCATATTATTTGAGTGGAGCTATTTATTAAAAACCATCATAATTATGCCCGAGCGAAATTTGAGCTACAACATATCCGTCATCGGCAAGCCAAACTAGTTGAGCCACGTGCCCAATGATACGGCTTGCTATAATACTGTTTGTCACAAGGGACCTTTTTTTTTACATTTCTTAAACTATTTATCTCTCTATCTAGATAATTACAGAGAGCTCTATCTAACTATCACAAGTGACAGCTGAAAATCACATGGCTTGACTTATGAAGTAGGTTTAGCTACTTTTGTAAAAAAAATGACAATTTTCTGCACTTGCTGCTTGTAACGTACCTAGCTGGTGATCATACCGGCTTGGGAAGTAGAGGGGGAGGCATATAGAGCCTGTTACATGTATACATGTAGCAATCAAATTAGGGTTGGGGGAGGGGAAGGAGAAGGCAAACGTTGCTATGAACTTAAGTGTCCAGATCTAAAACTGGGTGCACAACAAACTACTGGTGAACCCAGGCTGATTATAGGATTATGTCAACAAAACTATCACCAATTAAAATTTGAGTAAACACAAGTTGAAAGAGAATCATCCATTTTTTATTTGGTTTTATTTAATTTTAAAGTTTAACTAAACCTAATATGAATACTTTATACTTTATAAGTTGAATGATTCCTTACCCACTTCGGTGGCTGAATGGTCTTAGGTGCTACTCTCACAATATACTAGACTGCCGATGAAGAGGAGATCGTGGATTGAAACCAGTCAGGTGTACTGAGGCTGGATTTTTCTAAATCGTTTTCCACCCTAACTACACGTGAATTCAGGTACACTTCTTCTAAAATCTAACCTTCATAATCCCTATCACATTAGGTTCATTATTACGTAAGCGTATAATCTGAACGGGTAGTAATTAGTGGTGCTAAACTAATAATAATAATGACAATGATAATAGTAATAAAATTATTCTTTTAAAAACTCTTTTCCTTAGAGTTGTTATATTAAGTATTGTATTACCTATTTCAACAACAATAAATGGCAAGGCAACTTTGAAAAAGTTTTAACTTTTTTTCTTAATTATATATATATTTCTTTAAAGGAGGTAATTAATTAGCAGTGATTGAGTGGAATAAGATGTTACTATTGTATTAGCATGGACTTCCAATGGCGTGGATATCAGGTTCGAATCCCGGTCAGATATAGTGAGAATATGTTTAGAAAAAAAATCCACTTTTCACCCTGCTGATACACTACTTATAGATTCGACCTAACTCTTTTTACACGTTATATTAGTTCCTTAATTATTTTATGTATTTAAATCCAGGATGGATCGTAAGACGTGGGGACCAAATTAACACACTAGGAATATCTTTTATCAAATTAAATTAGAACTTAACTCAAATTTCACGGAATATATAAACAAATTTGAAATAAATAAAATTTGAATTACTCATTTTTAATAGTATTAAGGCAGCTGGCTGAAAATAAATCAATAATCTCAAAATATGCTACATATACCAACAAATGTTATTCATACTGTATAAAACACACAATTATACTTTTATTAAAAAAGAAGATAAATTCAAACACAAAATACAAAACTTTGAATAATTAATACATGAAAATGTCAGGGTGTCGCGTGATAGCCATTGCCTCACTAAAGCGATAAAATCTGAGCCAACATATCAACTAATCTAGGAAACCCACTCACTGACGGTGAATATTTCCCTAATTTTACTTTTACTGTGTGTAAATAACTTTATATGTCAGTATTGTCATATGGGGTGTTGATAAAGATCGTTAAGCTAGGATTTAAATAGGTACAAACTAGAAAAAATTAACAATATTTCCTACTAATATTCAAATTAAATGTCACTTTTTTACAGTTAATTTAAAAGAATAATTTCAAGGGGAATCATGGTGGGTTTGAACTATAAAATTTTTCGAAATAATCGATGTCGAATTAGCCAGATTATACCGTATATTCCATTCACGGTAGGAATTACTCTCTGAAAGGTCTTTTTTCCTACCAATATCCTAATATATAGTAGATTTATGGTAGGGAAAAAGGCCTTTCCGAAGTCAAT
This sequence comes from Timema californicum, assembly GCA_902141385.1. NCBI lineage: Eukaryota > Metazoa > Arthropoda > Insecta > Phasmatodea > Timematidae > Timema > Timema californicum. The sequence continues at coordinate 5,169 of CABFOW010007120.1, read as the reverse complement.
TCCTACGGTGAATGGAATATATTTGTACACTGTTTTAGAAAAATCAGGCAAGGGACTGTCTAGTTCCTTCACACTATGAGCCGCTACTGATTTTCTAGTAAATATTTATGGTCATTTAGCCACAAAACAATGGGATGTAATAATGAATGATTTGATTATAGTATTTGAATATTACCATAATAACTGAGTTACAGAAGAACATGAAACTCCAAACTTAGCGACACATTCAACTACCAAGCGCTGTGTCTCATGCATGACTGAGAAAAGAGAACTGGAATTACTGGTGTTGCTCTGTTGTTAATAGTTGTATAATATTTCCGGTCTTAAGGCGAGAGTGTAAGGAATATGAGTTAAGGGTAGAAGTAGTTTAGAAACCGGCCTACTACACCCAATCTGCTCTCCTAGCCCCACTTCCTTAATGACTTTTAACAAAATCAGACTTCCTTCTCCACCCAATTTTCAGGCCAGGAACTTTCCGTCATCCTGGAAAGATAGAGGAATGGGGTTCTTTAGTATATGGGGCCTTCTACAGAACTCAGATGTCTCAAACTGTAGTGTAGAGGGGGAGGGGTCCCACTACAGCTCGCGAACCTATTCACGCCTCCATACCCCGCACCTCCCCCCTGGCCATTAACATCTCAAGACGAGGATGTGGCACGAGGATGACGCGGCAAGTGAACCATGGAGTTTACTCGAAGTGCATTAACCTGGGACCATACCATAATATCGGAGAATGTGGTAGAGAATAGGATGAAGGTTATTCAAAAAAATTCTGTAGAAATTAAAAAAAATATCAAATATTTTTAAAAAAACTCCCCGCACAACATATTTCAGTTTTTCTTGGAGAATGGTGGTATCTCTGTACGTTACTCTGGAGTCGCTGGTAGCGCGTGTATGATGGGCGTCATTAGTCTTAGTTCAGATGGATACCTGGGTCACCTGAAATAAAGATAAAATTTACATAATTTTTTAGAAAATAACACTGTATCTTTATGGTGGGTACAGTTTTTAAAATTTTATTTTTCTCATCAATTCCATATTAGAGTAATTAAATGCATTTTGCTGATAAGCTGATACCAGTATTTGTATTCGCTGAAAATAAAAACAAGACCGACTAAAATCGCAGGCCTGTAAACAAAAGGTAAACATTGAAACCAATTGTAAACTATACATCCACTATATTGGAGAATCATAATACAATTAGAATACAACACACATGACAAGTTCAAAAATTAGTGACTTGCACTGGTGCTTGATTGATTTAAGACTTCACACTCTCAATGCATTCGGCTTTTATCTGCGATAATATATTGTTTTAAAATTTAAGGCAGTAACGAGTGTGGCTCTAAATATTTGTATTTCTCAGTCTATTTTGACAATAGTGTGAGTACATCTTTTCTTAACAATCTCCCATATCAAAAGTGACATGGGTGGCTCAAGGGCCGGGCATCAGATCGAGGGGGCGCCAAACAGAGCACCAACATAGCCTTTTTATACTAACATTAAATTTAATAGTGGTATATATTTTGGTCCATATTTTAAAGTTTACATCCACCATCTTAAAAACAATGGTGCCTTTAAAGGGTATCTTGCAATTATTTCTTAACCAGTTCATTATATCAAAATTAAAGAGGTGAACATTGTCTACAAAACATGTTTTGTAGTGTTCTTTGTAATCCTAACCATTTTCTCAGTGAAACGTTTGTAGTACTGTATGATGGCCATTTATGGAAATTCACTTCAGATTACTTTCATGTCACACCTAGGTATAAGTGAGTTTTGGCGTTGATAGGTTTGTCATGGGCATAGGGAAAATTTAATTTGGAAAGGGGGGGGGGAGTGATTAAACCTGTAAGTATATGACATGATGTTAAGACTTACTATTAAGCCTTAAGCATCAAGATCATTGTTATTTTATATAATAGTTGTATAACTTTATTTGTGTGAGAGGGGAAAGGAGGGGCAAGAACAAAAAATGTATATTCTGGACTTTCTACCCTCTTCTCCTCAGTTGAGGCTAGAAAATCGGATGATCCTATAAGATATTTGAAGTAGTCCTTGTTTAGAGAATTTTTTAAAATCATACTCGTTTGACAGCTATTTATAATAGCGCTCTTAACGAAATATTTTGAAATGTGTATACTTCAAGAATATATTTGGAGAAGTCCTCCTTTGGCAAATTTTTGAAAATTGGACGCCTCTAAAAGCTATTTTAAGAAGTGTCCACCAGATTTAAAAAAAATTATATTCCCTAGGATATGTCTTAAGTGATGCTCACCCAGAATTTTTTTTGAAATTCTGAATATCTTAGAAGCTCTTTGGAATGGTCATCGCCTTTTTTTTTTTACCAATATGCCCAGGCTACGTTCGGCTTGGAGTCGTTGGTTTTTGGGATTATCTTCATATTATCCTATTACACTCCGTTATGTAAGTGGGCACCAAAAAGCAATTCTGCCCGTGTACAAAATTTACCTCTTGCCGCTCCTGAAAAGTGAGGTTTAATTTCAAAAGCATTATATAGTACAAATTATAAAGATAATGAACATTGCTACAGAAACAAAATGTAGTTGATATCTTAGTATTAATATCTTTAAATATTTTTACAAGTTAAATCTTGACATTTTCACTATTTAAATAATTAAGTTACATAGAGAGAAAGAGGGATTTTTAAATATTTCTTTCCTTAGAATTCTGTAGTGTCTCTCTATTTTAATTTGCAAGCTGCGACTGAAATGAGGTGTTTAGTAAGCCAAAAGTAATTTTAGTAAGCTACCCGACTAATTTTCAATGCATGGAACTTTTTGAAAGTTTACATCGATCACATTTCGGGATGAATGTATTTACTAGATAGTACTATAAATTGGTTGACAAAGATTTAAATAAATGATACGTATACAGTCACATACTTACAATTTTTAATAGTATAATTATTTTTTGTACAAAACTTTACAAAACTTACCAAAAAGCCATTGTGGGCCCTTCTCCTCTATTATGCCACATTTCCATCACTCGGTGAGTTGGAGAGGAAGACCAAATTAAGGTGTCATGCCCGGTACTTCCCCACTTTGAATTCACATTAAAAATGGGAAGGTCTGGATTACAAATATGTAAATAAATAAATGCAAAAAATAATTCTTATAGATAACTAGATTTGTTACGACTCCTGTACATATTTTTTGAAAAGTATTTAGGTGAATGTATAGATTAGGGTTTTTAAAAGTAAGACAATATACTAATGCTATTTTCTCAGTTTGCTTGTCCACAGTAGGTCTAGTGAATGAAAGTAAGCTCACACGTTGATTAAATATAAGCATATAGGTCGAACAGATAATAAGACGTTGTACTGAAAAAAACCTAAAATTAAGTTTATATAATTATTATTTTAACAAACAAATTAAACACCTATTATCAATTGATATTGAAATAAAATACTTTTACTATTATATCACTCAAATACGTATATGATCTACACTACATCAATTAATTATGTATTGATATAATACTACAATAGTTCTATCTCATACAACTTAGCCCTATGATCTATGTGCAAATAAATAAGAATTTTGGTTTAAAATTTTGGATTAATTTTACTAAAATTAACAATTTAAACCAGATGAGATAAATTGTAGATTAAGTCATAGATATTGACATACATAAACACCAAATAGAACCACAGATCACAATAAAGTGTTTGTAAATATTAACTGTCTTGTTTGATTTACTAGAGTTTTGCTTTATTTGTATAGCTATACCAACTTTTTAAGTTTCATAAACATAAGTACGTACTATTCTTTTCTCCTTATTCTAAAGTGTGTAATAATAATAATATAATATCAATAATAACAACAACAACAATAATAATAATAACAATAATAATATTTTAAATGAAAAAAACAAAAATAAACTGCTCTTCATGCATATCAATGGAGTCTGAAGCATCACATAATCTTCTTCGTAACACTTGAAATTGGTCACGCCATGTCATATCTTCTTCCACAACAAAACTCTACTCCATGTATCTCTTCCAGCTATGATTGCAGAAAAAAAGAACCTACATAGAGAAGTTATTAACTGATAATTAATTACCAACATAAAAACGTAAATTGAATGTAACCTACAGAACTCTTTTGAATTTGCATCTAGTACAGCCAGTCCTTTTAATGTATTGGCTTGTTAGTGTTATATAACTTGTAATGATATGGAATTATACATCCCAGTAATTTAATATTCACATTTTATTCAAAATTATGACATTATAAATGAGAGTGGATAGTAAGATTAATTTGTTTTATGTTTAAATTGAAAAGTATGGCGACATCGTTCTACGTCTCTGTTTAAAAAGATAACGCAGTTTGGTCAACAAAGACGCACCTGGATGAGCGCACCCCTTTTTTCTAGAAAGCATCAAGAAGGAAATTTGACTATATATACCTCTTCAGCGTACGCATCTTTTCACTTTCCTTCCTGACGAGGAGCCCAGTAGGTAGAGACTATGTTAATCTTAATCCGTGTTTTTACCTGAATCTAAATCTCGCATGTCGGGAATTATCGTGTATATGATATAATATTCAGGCATTTTAATTAAAATCTACAACATGTTAAATATCTAACAAACAACTGTTTATCTACTTATAATAAAAACTATAAAATACCAGGACTTTTAATTTAAAAAATAAGTTATCGCCCTTTTTAATTATTATAAATTCAGGATAACAAACTTGGACCAGATTTAATCATGATAACAAATATCACCCTAATGGTAGCGAGTAAACATTAATATTTCACGCTATCTTTTTAAACGTTACAGACATAGTAGAAGATGAGATTGTTATGTTAAAACTATAAAATAATGCAGAGTGAACTATCCTAGCAAATAATAGGTGAGGCCTATTCTGTTGTAATGAGTTACATGAAATATCAATGGGTCAACACTCACCAACCCGGGGGACCCGCTCTCGGAAGACCAACACATGGCACAAACACTAACACCGACCTCCGCTCTCCGAAGAAATACCGAACAGACTGAGCGACACGCCCAAGCCGACCCACAGCAAGGATCGAACGCGTGTCCAGCCAGCCGAAGAAAGAAGAGAGTTCCGTATCCGGCCACGCGTAGCGTCTGGGCGCGTCTACATTGTTCTCAGACCATCTCCCTCCTTCGATTGTTAT
>CABFOW010007119.1:0-26402 GCA_902141385.1 Timema californicum | reverse complement strand
AAGTGATCTTCATTGTGCTCTGTCAATCATCGAACCCACTATTCAAGAACTGGGGAAAACAAAACAATTTTTATAACCATCTAGGAGAAGGGGGTGGGGATGGAAATTTGATGATCTACCAAGGTCAGGTGAAAAAGTTTGGGAGCCACTGCTCTAGATATATTTGGAAACAACTAACACTCCACCAGAGCCTTGTGTTTTCTATAATTTAGTAGAAAAGAAAAACAGTCTTCTTAATGTTCAGTCATTTTACTCATATTTATAATAACACATCGCTCATACCCTACATTATTTCGAAATAGTTGAGGTTACGTCAGCTTTCTTAAGTATTTCTAACAGGGTGTCCAGTGACCTGAAAAACAGGGAGAAGTCAGGGAATTTGCTTGGTCAGGGAAAAATCCTGGAATTTAATCAAATTTCTGGGATTTTCACAAATCACTAAAAAAATATGCTACTTATTTTTACATTAGTCAAAATAACATTTTTTCTCCCTAGCTAACACACATCACCAATCTCTTTTAGCACATTTGAGCGTAGTAAAATTAATTCTCAAAATCAACAGGTAATGTTGGTGTCTTTCCACTCCTCTATGGCATATCTTAAGCCTAAGCTGAGGCATGTCTATGCACATGCGTGGTAATTAGATTACTTTATAGGGCGAACAAACTAATAAAGAATGTGTCTCACTACAATTTTAAATTGTACAGGTGTAAGGAGATCTTTTAATGTCTCACTGAAATCTAACTTAAATCATACTACCCCATAGCCTATTATTGCTTAGGCTGATTACCCTTCAACCCCTTCATACAGTGATGCAATCTTATACTTTGTAGGCCCAATGTATATAAAAATATTATTACATCAACCTAAAATATCAACAAAACCATGTTTGAATATATAGTGACAGGAAAACTTGCAAATTGTCTCTGGAAAACCTGGAAAAGTCAGGGAATTTTAAAATACTATTTGGCTGGACACCCCTTCCAAGCTATCTACCAAAATACTAGCAATTCTGGTCACAAAGTGAGTCTAATCTGGAAATCTGTTTACTCTATTCTGGCTTGCTGCAAAGAGAAGGTTCCCCTCTCCTCTGCAAGCAAATGCTGGTGTAGTTTCTTATTATCATGTTTATTTAGTGTTAATAGTTTGCAGTCGCTAATAGCAACTACTGACATTAAAATTATTCAATCATTTAAGATAAATTCAAAGTTCACCTAATCTAAATTTATTATTATTAGTAGTTTGTTTAACATCGTGGTTTTTAACTCTTAATCTAAGAGATTGGTATGATTAGGGTGTTTTATAGGAATTGCAACCACATTAGAGTGGAGATGAAATGGGAGTGGTAAACCACCCCCCTTGCAACCAGCCAAGATTCTAACTATTTCTAGACAAAAACTAGACATTCTTGGAGATGGAGGCATTTTACTAGAGAAACCCGGCCACAGCCTGGAAACAGTTCATGAGGATGATGAGACTAGATATTAATTGTTGAGTTTATTACCAATATATTGTTGATAGAAGATTATGAGAATGAGATGTTACATTACATAAATTATATAATAAAGTACAATAAATGCACACAATAAAATAACTTGAAAACACATTAAAAATGAATGAATTATAAAATATATAATTTAACATTAGACAATATTTAATTTTAAAGATAATGAGTTATCAGACAGTGATTATTAATTAAATTATTATATATATAGGCTTTGTGATAAACAAATAAAATATGCCAAGTTTACTAACAAATATTAATAATTACAAAATTAATAAGCAAAGATATACCTAAAGTTGACTATAAATGTTGTATAGAATTTGAGGTTATAGTTGTTTTTTAATTGCAAGTCAGCAGTGATATAAAAAGTTGATGAGAATGGAAATATGTGATTAGTTTTCAAATATAATAAATTTAACTACAACATCAACATCTTACCTTGTATGGCGAAGCTGCCTCATACTCCTTTAATTTCCAATAACACTTTGATCCATATTTGAGGATTGTTTAAAACCAGACAATTTGCAAACTTCCACTTGGAAAAAAAGGGACCACGGAATTCAACGTTTTCTTTGTAATTTGCAGTGGACGGACACACACACACACACACACACACTGAACCGAGCTTTGTGAAAGCCAGTTTAGTGGCACTTGACGGTAAATTTTGTCTCTTCTTTATGATAACCATCTTTAAATTGAACTATTTTTGAAAACGCGTGCTTGATAGCAATATTGTCACTTGGGACTACCCCTCTTCCTCACACACTTAAGTCACACCACATGTTTGTACCCTATAAGGGTGGTAAATAATATGTTAGCCTAATACACAAATATATATATATGGCTAAAATGCATAACCATTATCCAAATTATTAAATATTTATTTTATGTAATTTTACTTAAACCATTATAAATTATTGTAGCAAATAATCACTGTGGTCTTGAACCCTTTTTTTGAGAGTTGACACACTGCTTAGCTTGCAATAAGTATTCAGCAGGCTCTGGGTTGTAAAACCCGAGTTTATTGGGCAATATTTGAAAGGGAGGAGCAGTTTTGCAACCCCATTGGTCAAGATCATTAGAACTTCTCTAGCTTAGCCTGCTGTTTTCAAGCAGCTGATCCTGGGGTCCATTATGTGATATGCAGAGCCTTTTGGAGGAAACTTACTTAAAACACAATATTCTTGGACTATGAACAAATATTAATTCTTAAATTAGTAATTTATAAATACATTATACATGTATATATATTTACACTTTAAACATTAATATTTACACGTACAACATTTATATAAAAACTAGTCAAGGGTATTTAGCGCAGGATTAACATACCTAGAGATTATGCCTCTGTGACAAAGACAGCTTCATTCCACTATGTTTGTGTAATAAAGTTTTGTACAAATCTGTCATGTGGGATCATACATTTAGGGTCTTATCATTTATATTCCATTCACGATAGCTTTTTACCTGAATGACAGTTTGAAAATCATATGTTTAGGTTTTGGGTTGCCAACACTTGTAAAAGATCACTGTTTTGTTATAAATGTAAATATCTTTAATTACCTGTTATATATTACATTTAAAATAACATAAACTTAAGTTTTCTCATGCTATTTCATTTTTTTAAATAATTTCTTTTTGTCCAGCTCGAAACAATATTTTAAGTAAGTATATTTTAAACATAATTAAAAAGTACTTATTTTTCGTTTTGGAACGTTACTGATTTTGTTTAATATAGCGCATACATCAATACCTTTTAATACAGGCATCGTATTTACTTGGAAAAGAGAAAATTATTGTCATTTTCTTACATACGGTACACAATTTTATGATTATTTTATCGTATTTTGAAATATTTAACTGAATAAAGTATTTTCATCAACTGCATGTCCACATCATTGTAAAAAACTTGTTTACCATTATGTTCAATCACACGGTTTAAATTCGTCAGTCGCCATTTTGAGGCTATGTTCGTTACAAGTTTTTGTGAAAGTGCTGTTAATATTTTTTTAAGGGGAATAAAACAATAAATAAACTTTGTGTCCAACCTCAACTAAATATATAAATAATATTGGCCTAAATTACTGTGGTTAACTATCACATTAATATATTAACATTTGTTTTCATTAGAGTCATACAAAGTGATAGATGTCAGCTGTTGGCGTAGTGATATATTAGTAACATTTCGAGCTGTCATCCAGGTAAACTTAGCTCGTGAATGACTTATAGCTATTTACTATGTTCTGTATCTTATTTGCGGGTATGTGGTTGTGAGTTATTATTAAATTTAAATCAATCTTGTGATAAAGTTATTTATTTAATGTCATTACTGCACTAAGCAAAGTGATTAACCAACCCGTTATCACACATTATTTTAATTAAAACAGTTAATATGATATGTCCGAGGAAGATTAGAGAGAGTGGGGGATTCTTTCTGCTCACTAAGATGTACATTAGAGAAATCTCCACTACACATGTCATGCCTCATTCCATTGTCCCTCCCTTGTTCTATTTCCAGGAAGACTTCGGCCTGTCTGGGCAAGAGACGGACTCTACAGCTAAAAGACTATTAAAATATTCTTAAATTTTGAACATAATAGTGAATTGCTTTTATTGTGTAAATTTAAGCAGGCCGATAAAATAAATGTGTTGAGTTAAATACATTTCTATTGTTGAAAAACCAATCATTAACATACTGTGGGAGTTTGTGACGATTAATGTTAAATTACTTGAATCAATAGTTGAATATTTATGTGCTTAATGTGGTTATATTTGTTAATTGACAGTGGGCTCTGTAATTTGTTAATATAAAGCTCTTGTCAGAACATTACTTTATAAGATACAATGTTTGAGATTTGAAGTAATTTGTGGTTTTTGATTAAAATATTAAATCTATATGCAGGAAATTCTTGATTTATATGTTTGTGCAAAAAAAAAATTAATTTAGCAAAGACTTTTATTTAATTTTACTCCTTGCTAACCTTATGTGTCTGCTAGATATAATTTGTTTATTTATATGTTATTTTATGTCTTTTCAGTTCTGGCAACCGGGTCTTCAACCAGGAACATCTCAAGAGTAAGTTATATTTGTAAATAATTGTATTATTTATTATACCAGTGGCGGTTGGTGAACTCGGGAGCTGGGCAAGAGGCCTTGACATTTTTTTGGCATTGATTTCTTGGGAGCATAAATTAATTCAAAATAAACTATAAACCATGAACTAATTTTAGGATTACCATTTTGAGAGTAGAGCAATAAAACAATTTGACAAAAATAAATTAACTTAAATCTATGGATTAAGACTTACTATAAAAATTACTGAAAGTAAGTTGCAGAAGATCAGGTGTTGGTCTGCCAGTTTTAACAATCTCACTTTTAAAAGCAAAGTCTTGAAAAATGAAAAAGATTTCACTAATAATTTACTAATTAAACACACCTCATAACCCACACATAAATTTATATTAAATTTAAATAAATAATATGATAGATAAAATAAAATATAAAAACTAACACTTTAATAAAACAAATTATGACACGTACAAAACCCGCCAGTTAACACAACTAACGTATAACTGACACTGTGCATGCTCCAGCATTGGCAATGGGCACCAGGTGGATATTTACAGTTATTATTTCATTCCACGATAGCAAGAAGCAGTTTAGACTGCTTTTATTCGCCCTCTACTGGTAAAATAGGGGACTTATAAGACGAGCATGCGCCATTTGCCATTTGAAGGCCATAGAGGCACGGTTGAGATTGCTTTTAGTAAGCTATTCCGTTAACAGGGGCACTGTGGAGAGGACAGCCCCTCATACACACTTGAAAAATAAAAACTTAAACAAAGATGCTACCCAAATAATTATATTATGTTTGGGATTTTAATATTTTTTTTGGAATTATTTTAATATATTTGAAATAATGAGAATTATTTCATTTAAAGTAAGCAAGCATTGCTTTCAATGCTTAATGAACCGACCACCACTGTATTATACTAATATTTATTACAATTTTAATTCCAAAACAAACCACCTCGGTTTAGGGTAAAGTGCTCGCCTACAAACCGATGTTTGTAGATTAAAACCAGGCTGAGGTCGATGGATTTTTGCCACTAGCCAACATAAGGGATGTGTGTACAGCTCGGGTTTGGAATCACATCAGGTTCAACTCTCCGGTTGTAGGCTCACTATTATCTATATAATTTAAAACCTTTTATTTAATTGAATGGATTTTTTTTTACTGATTTAACATAATAGCTTTATTTCAATTTTTTGTTTTTGCCCTTTTTTTATTGCTTCACTTATATTTTTATTTGGTTTGTCTCCTGGATTATAAAAAAAAGCCTGTTTGTATGTGTCTAACAACGTACATACAAACATGTTTAAAAGAAGTCTTGTATCTGATCAGCTGGTTGCTGTTTCATGTCACAGTGTGAAACCCTTCTCTCAGCCCCCATATTCTGGCAAGCCTGCAACGGCTGTGTCATCGAGTGACATGAGTCTCCAAGCTCCGCCCCCACCGCCCTGGGAGGGTAGAGCCATAGCCACTCACAAACTACGACTAGTGGAGTTTTCTGCCTTCATGGAGCAGCAACGAGATGCTGACACCGTGAGTTACAATGTCACTCCACCCCATTATGATGATGATGATGATGATGATGATATTGTCAGTAAGACATAGCTCCTTAGTCAATGTCATAATGGTCTAGGCGTGCTTCGGACTGTCATACTACCGGCAATCATGGTTACCATGTATTTGAGAGATAAAAAAGAGGAATTAAATCAGCATAGAAAATGACACATTGGAAAAAAAACATTATTTATGCCCAAGAAAGAGTATTTTTTACTTGTTATAATTTTCTTCAAAAATTCAAGAATACCACTGTTTTAATTATAAAATCGTTCACATGACATCTTCTTAAAATTATATTGCACTGTTAAAATTTACCTCATAGATTCAGCAGATAACTTTTTTCTACATTTTTCACTGACCACTCAGAAAAGACAAAAACTTTTTTGGAAGTTATCTCTAAATTTGAATTTTTGCTTAGGTATTTTTAGAAAATAGTCAGGTCTAACTACAAATGACAACATAACTTTTAAGTTAATCAAATATGGTACCAATTTAATTTTAAATATTATCGTTTCACTAATCTGATATTTTACTTTCTCACAACTCTTAAGAGAAAGAATATTGTGAATGTCACAAAAATGTAATTCAAGATTCTGATTGTTGTCAAAGTTTTATTACCCTCTGAACCAAAAAAAGTGTTTTTGCAGTGCCCTCTGTCTGTTACTGGGACTAGAGCAGAAACTGTTTTACTGATCAGGCTAAAAATTGTTGTCTAGGGTTTTCATATGATTTTCTGGATTTTTGGAAACTATCCATCCAAGGATAGCTTAGTGAAAATTTCAAATTTTGATCATATCTTCACTGCTCTTTGAGATATAAAATATCATTGCAAGGTTGTACTATTCTAAAAAATAAAATAAAAATCTTTCATTTGAAATAATGTTTTATAAAATCAATATTTTATGAGTAATAGTCAAATATTTATTTTTTAAATTGAGTTTTGGAAAATAGGGACTTGAAAAGGCACCCTAACTAATATGTTTTTGTAACAGTCTATATTATTTTGTATATGCTCTTTGATGAAATGTGATATTCTTTTTTTATCCCATTATGTTTATATTTAACAATGTAGATTATTTTGTTTCACACATCTTCACAAGTTATAAGTGTAGTTTAGATAAAGCGGCGAGAAAGTTTGCGGTGCACCATACCAAGCGAGAAAGTATCTGTGATTCACCATACCATTTATTTTCTTCTTGGCAACATCGTTGGTCAAAATGCGGGTAATTTGCGTTATTAAAAAATCTGTCCGGACACACATTTTATGTCTCAAAAATAGGACATGCTTAGGCAAAAGAGGACGAATGGTAACCCTATTGATGATGGTGATTTCCACACCTTTCAGTGTCTAAAGTCTAGAGCAGGCTTGTCAAACTAGTTGATCCCAAGTACCACAGCGAAAATACCTAGGGGCAATATGTCACCATCTCGATAGAAAAATTAAAATTCTTATTAATACAAAAAGTTAATATTAGATACAATTTTAAGGCTGATTATAGATGGGGTTGGGGCAGAGAGTGGGAAACCACTTAGGAAAAATACCCTCAATACACCTGACCGGGATCAAACCATAGTCTTCCCATCATTGGCTATAAAGTCTATTGTAAGAGTAGCTAGCACCTTAAACCATGCGGCCATCTAAGTGCATCACTTTCACAATTAATTATTTGTGTGTTTCCATAAGCCGTAATGTCTCGGGGTGTTTATTCCTTTTCATGAGAGAAAAAAAATTAACCTACATAGTGCTTAGTCACACAACATATTGTACAAATTTAACAATTTTTTTTGATCAATATATAGTGAGTAAGAAGTAAAAATTGAATTTACCAATACCATTCTTACTTGTTAGATTTCCTCCGATAATGGCCAATTTACAAATGTCATTTGGAGTTGTATATTTCTATAACGTTTATAAAAATAAATTTTGGCCGTATTACATGTTGGTTTATCAGAAGATTCGTGGGCAGCACAAAATTATGGGTAGAGCCACGTAGAGCCTCGGGCTGTCGGTTTGACTTGACTGCTCTAATGTATCAAGCTGGCAGTCGACTAGTTGACTAGTGATGCCACTTGTTTGTCGAGTGTTTATAAAAAATGTTTGTACTAAATATTTACATTAATGTTGGTGGTCACATAGGCTAATGCTTACATCTCTTGTTGGATTGGATATTGGGTGTCAAATCTCATTTGAGTGGGCCTGGTATTTTATGGTAAATGGTGTTACATTTTACCCTAGCACAAATGTAGGTACATTTCCTCTAAAATTCTATCTTCTTCATCCTTATCCATTAATATAATTTATGAATGCGTGTAACCCAATTAGGTACTAAGACGCTGTGGTGTATATATATATATATATATATATATCAATCGGTGTGGGTTTTGTTCCAATCCCTGTTTCAGTACCACAAACACCTTTTTTCCATTAATATAATTTATGAATGCGTGTAACCCAATTAGGTACTAAGACGCTGTGGAATATATATATATATATATCAATCGGTGTGGGTTTTGTTCAAATCCCTGTTTCAGTACCACAAACACCTTTTTGTCCATATTGGAGGATCGGCAACCTATGCGGATCCTTTGCTAGAGGCTGTGGATGTTCGGCAGATTTACGACAAGTTCCCAGAGAAGAAAGGAGGCCTTAAAGAACTTTACGACAAGGGTCCTCAGAATGCTTTTTTCTTGGTCAAATTCTGGGCAGATCTCAACACCAATATTCAGGATGAGGCGGGGGCTTTCTACGGGGTCACAAGCCAGTAAGTCTTTCTATATCCGCGGATAGTACTGCACTTGAAGCCAAATTTTAGATGTTAGGTCTCCTCTATTATTAAATTAATTTTAACTGTTGGATTTATTTGGGTATAGCCTTAATGGGCATTATTAATAAACGATTAAAAATTGGCAAGCATTACCAAAATGGCTTAAATAATGTACAGATAATTACATTGCTGAAAATATTCTTGAATATAAATTTTATAATTACTTGTTTTTAAATGTATAAAAATGTGTGTCTAGGTATGAAAGTAACGAAAACATGACCATCACATGTTCAACGAAGGTGTGCTCATTCGGCAAGCAGGTGGTGGAGAAGGTGGAGACAGAGTATGCAAGGTTTGAGAATGGTCGATTTGTGTACCGCATCCACCGCTCCCCCATGTGCGAGTACATGATCAACTTCATTCACAAGCTGAAACACTTGCCAGAAAAATATATGATGAACAGCGTGCTTGAGAACTTCACAATATTGCAGGTACTTGTATACATTGGCATGGATTGTTAAAGGAAACAATTTTGACTTCACATCCATGACTGTTTCCAGCCTGTGGCCGGGTCAGTTTAGTAAAATGCTTACATCTTCCTCTATCCTTCTACCACCCTTCCTCCTTAAATTTCTTCCATTCTTCTTCTCTCACTTGAACACTTTCTGTTATTTGCTCCACCCCTTTCTTTCTTGGTCTCCCTTGCGGTCTTTTCCCTTCCTAATTACACCCATACCATCTCAGTCTTGCTTCCTATACTATCTCATGTACTCTCTGTACCCCCACTCTTCCCTGGATATTTTAATTCCTAATCTTGTTTCTCCTCGTGACAGGTAACATGCTCCTCACAAACTTCATTTCCATGGCCTCCACTTTCCTAGTCTCTCTCACATTCATTGTCCATACCCATACCATCTCAGTCTTGCTTCCTCTACTATCTCATGTACTCCCTGTACCCCCAGTCTTTACCAGATAACTTAATTCCTAATCTTGTTTCTCCTCGTGACAGTTAACACGCTCCTCACAAACTTCATTCCCATGACCTCCACTTTCCTAGTGTCTCTCACATTCATTGTCCATGTTTCTGCTGCATATGTGACAATGGGTACAAAGTATGCCCTTTAAAACACCTCCTTACACTCCAACGGTACTTCTCTTCAACATAGCAGGTATCCTACACATCTATAGAACAAATCTCCCTGCTGTCCTCTTCTCATTGGATCCTCTTTACTTACACCTTTCGTCTTCAATCAGACTTCCAAGATATTTTACCTTTTGCAGTTATCTCAGCTCTACTCCATCCAACATTATAGCTTTACTAGGCCTTTATTCTCTTTCTTCCTTATCATTATCATCACTTCACACTTAACCATGCTAAATTTTATTCCACATTCTTTCACTTCCTCATTCCATTCTTGTAACTCTTCATATACTTCCTCTTACTTCTCCTCCCATACCCTATTAAGTCATCAGAAAACATCATGGCTTTCATTCTTTCCTCCTGAGTTTTCCTGCCACTTTGTTCATGACCATTTCTACTACCATTACAAATGGTGGTGAGGGGGCACTGCTTCACTCTATTTTTTGTATTTAGAACCACTTCATTTTTCTTTTCACTCATTTCTACTCCACTTTCCACTTTGGCATCCTTCCCTCTCCAAACTTTATTTTATCCACGCTATCATATACCGTATTGTCCCGAAAATAAGCTGCAATTTTTTCCAAGAAACAGCTCTCATAAAACTCTTAATGCGGCCTATAATCACACTTTTAGATAATACACATTCAATGTTGTACCTATAGGATATGCATGTTGTTAAATCGATATATCTCACCACCACTATTTAAAAATAAATGAACCTTGATAGTTGGCAAAGTTATTTAAAAATTGATGAACCATGACAGTTGGCAAGGTTATTTAAAAATATATGAAGAATTACCATCTTATTTGTGTGTACAATATTTGAGCCATAATGGCTGCAAAATAAAATTATTTTTTAAACGCATTCTATTGGCAATATACACTTTTGCTAAAGTAAGATTAAATATTTCTATCTTATCATTCCTACAACTGTTTGATTAAAAAGAATAAGTTTGAGTATCTATGCATTATAAAATATTGATATGCTTTAAAAATATACTAATTTAACCGTAAATTCCTCTATATTATTCAAACCGAAGTGGGCTACCATGACATTGGCCCCTCTATCCCCAATGTAAAAATACTCTTTGTGGGCTTTTCATAACAGAAAAACAAAAATTTGTGTCTAACAATCCGGAACAGGTGAGGAACAAACGTTGCAATCAAAATACCATGAATTTTCAAAAATGTGAGGAGGGGAGGGGTTTCCATATGTATAAATTAAAACTTTTAGTAAAAATTAAATACAAACATGACTTTGATGGTCAATCCTTAGATGTAATTTTTTTTAAATATTTTTTCCCGAAAAATCCCGGGGAATATTCTTCCCCATCCGAATTTCGGGAACAACCATTTTTCCGAAGTTCGGGATCCCGAACAGCACTAATTTTTATATTATATTACATCTGTACTAGTGAAAGGTAGGCTAGCTTCTCTAGTGCTAACTTAGTTGTTGAAAGAAGGAAATTTGTCTGGTAGACTAAAACTTCCCTAGTGGAGTTTTTAATTGTTTGTTCTGTCCAGGTGGTGACCAACAGAGAGACGCAGGAGACTCTCCTTTGCACTGCGTATGTGTTTGAAGTGTCGACGTCTGAGCATGGGGCCCAGCATCACATCTACAGGCTGGTGAAGGACTAACCCAGCCCCTTGCCTCTCCACCCTCCAACAGTGCCTCCACCTTACAACTAGTATTATTTTATATTTGTTAGGAATAAATATTATTATTGTTAAGTACTCTGTTCTGCCCTCATTGATGTACAACTTAGACTGACTAGCTTTAGACAGTTAGATAGTTGAGCAGTTTATTTGACAAAGATTTTCAAAGAGTTGTCAATACATTTGCCACAAAAAAAATTCATGGATACATCAGCATATACTTATTATTGTATTCAATTACACTACAGTATAACCACTGTAATCAATATTTTTCTACTCTATCTAGTTTAATATTATTTGTATAATGATCTTATTAGTAATTATTTTTATTAAACAAATGTATACATAATTTTGGTCATGTTGAATTCACACGGTGCAATCATTGTTGCAATGCAGCAACCTTTGATCAATGCACATAAAAGTTATAATGTTCAGTAAATGTTAGTATGTCTAGTTGGGACCCATCATTAAGGGCAGAACTGTTTTATTTTTATTGACGTTTTGATGAAAATGGCAATTATTTGATCTCTTTTAGTAAAAAGTTAACAAAAACCAGAGTGAGAATGAATACAATAAAATAGATAGTGTAGTTAAAATTTGGCAACTTATAGTTTTAATTGCTTAAAGAAAAAATTAATTTTTTAATTATTATTTTTTTTTTTTCAAATATATATGTATAGTAGTTACTATTTTAATTTTTATTGGATATGGATAAAAAATTAATTTGAAAGATGTTCTACATCGCAAATATAATCTACATATATATAAATGAAATATATATCTTTATTGTATATCTTCTGTGAAGATGTAAAAACATTCTCCTGGCTCAGATTGTAAAAAAAAACAGTGTTTTGTACATCCACACATTGTTTAGTGAGCAACATTGAAACTATCACAAGAATAGTTAGAATGTGCCAAGCGCAACAAAAGAGATTTACATTAATTATGCTTAGCAGAAGAAAATATATTATCATGATCAAAGTGTGTTATATATTTAAATAACTAAAAATGAAAGTTGGCCATATCTTTGACTGCCATATCACAGTATATAGATTCCTCCCTTGTACTTAAACTTTGATTATGGAAACGAAAAGTCTGTTGAACAGAATAAGAAAGACTTTAATTGTACAGTATTTGGAAAATGAAAAACTCATTTTATGAAGCATAATGCTAAGAAAGAATTATGTTTGTGTGTTGATTTTCTTTTAAATCTAACGGCTGCAGTCTGCACTTGTGTAAGTGCCTTTCTGTGCTCTTCAAATTGATAGAGTTCATATCTAATAAGTGTGCTTTATATTTGCAAAAAGATATTAATTGAAAAAAACTTCAGATCCAAACAGCTGTACAATGACTTATCCCCCTTCTGACCAGCATTTAGAATAATATGTTATGGATCTGAAATGTCCAAAGTGGAAACAAGCATTTTATCTGTGAATACAATCATATTTGACATTGCTTGCTGTTTTTATCCTTAACAGTAGCAGACATTTTGAATGTTATTGAGTTCATTTCTGTTGGCTGCATTCTAAAATAAAGTGAGTTTGCTGTGTCTGATAATAATAGGATGCAAACATCAAACTGCCCAACAAAACCTCCTCCCCTATTTTTACTTCAGAATATTCATACATATTTTAGTAAAGTCAATATAAACTTGAGTGGATTAAACGATTTCATTAAAGCTTTCTTTTTGTAAAGTGAATATTTTGTCTTTCATTGTTCTTTTTATTAGTTTTTGTACATAATTTTCTATTTTTGCAAGTTTAAAAACAAATTATTGACCAACATAGAAATTCAAGAAAATTTATGAAAATAAATCTATATCGACGTTTATTATGTATTTCACAGAACACGAGATATTTTCCACTATCAATCATTATTGTGATAGAGTTGTCAGACATTGTTTTATTTTTTGCTATAGCATGTAAATATTATTCCTTTCTTATTTTGTAGTATTTTATAAAGATGATTTGCCTAAGAGTCGCAAGACCCTGGGTTAGTTTAGTACTAAAGAGATGTGTTTTAAACACTTGTTTTATAAAACATTTGTATTTCTTACAAAGCTTCCTCTGTCTTTTATTTTATTTTTCCCCCCCATAAGATGCCATATGTTGGGACGGAGTTTGCACAACTGTAATTGAATCTGTGGGATTTTTACGTTCTAATAATGGGTAAGCTTTTGGTAGCTTATTTTAACGTGGCCGTCCATGATTTGTGTTGTGATCAATTTTTTTTTTAATTTCCTTGAAAATTTTCACGACATTAAATGAAATGAGTTTTTATCCCTATGGTTTTATTTTTATAAATGTGTGTTTGCTTTGTTCACCCATTTACAATTCTTACTAAAATACATTTTTTCATGGCACATAACCTAGATTATTTTTTGGGGAAAATTACATTTAAAAGTGTTTCAAAGGAAAAGTGGCGCCAAACAGATATATTAAACTGAACATTGAAAGAAGATAGAAAGACAACGACTACAGTTATCAGAAAACTTGCCCTTCTACCTCATCTCAATGTTTAATTTAAAATGGTTTATAAGTCGATAGAATCACGAAATACATTTTGAAGAGTCACATGTTGTTGTAAATTGGTGCTTGAGCTGTATGTTGTGTTTTATAAAAGAAAAAAAATAATTCTCGAACTCATCCTCATAGAAAACTTTATTTTAGTCCACCTATTACATTTTACTCCTAAAATAACTGTTTTTTAAAATATCTGCAACTAATTTATGGTTGTGAAGAAAAGCGTTGGGCTTTCATATCAATTATTTAATTAATTAGATTTGTTAAAAAAAGATCAAACTAATAACATTGAAAAACATTATTTTACCCTTCACGAAACATTTCAGCTGTGGCTAAGATAGAATGTTTATTTTTTGGCTGCTAACACAAGTTGCATTTTTTTAAATTAAAGAAATACAGTATCATAAAATAAAACTGCAGCTTACATATGAGAAATCTATTTATATTTAACAATCAATGTGTGTGAAATAAAGTGCATTAAACAAAATATAATATGAAATAAATAAAATAATAGAATTGTAGAAAAACAAATCACAAATAAAAGTAAAAACACTAACATACATATATATTATATGCACTTATTGCATCTTCCTCAGGAACTAATACATATTTACTAGGCATGTGCTAAGCTCCTAAATGTCAAATATTCTTTGCTTCAACTTCAACACCTTCGAAAAATTTAATATTAAGGATAAAAAATGTATTACCAACTGATTTGATATCGCTCAATAAATGTTAAATATTTCAAGATATGGTAATTTTAGAACCGCTACTAAACAAGATTTTAACAGGGACTAGTAATTAAATAACAACAGTCATAATGTAAGCATAGATAAAATACTGATAAAAATGAAAATACCTTATCAGTATCACCAACATTATTTTGTAAAAATAAAAACGCCCACAAAGTTGTAGTACCATGTTATAATAACATACAAACCTCATAGTTGTGCTATAGTCCTTGCTTACTGCAATGCTTAGTCCTTGATATTCTATCTCTTTTGAATTATCTAATTATAAGTCCACTTTTTATACAGAAGTTTTTCAGCAAAAATCTTAACTTCAATTTTTCTTTTTATTGCTTCGTTTTTCTTTAAAAAGTGACCTTCACACATCCTCTCTTTTGAATTATCTAATTATAAGTCCACTTTTTATGCAGAAGTTTTTCAGCAAAAATCTTAACTTCAATTTTTCTTTTTATTGCTTCGTTTTCTTTAAAAAGTGACCTTCACACATCCCTAATATTTACACACACGTCAATATTTCAAAGCTCTTAATGGTTCCCCAGGAAGTAGTTTTACTTCTAATACACATTCACACACGTGAATATTTTAGTGCTGCCCTTGGTCCTGTCGAGTGCAAGTTTAAAACCTATTTTGTGGGATTCACAACCGACCATAGTATCCTTCCGCACCAACAAGAACAGATAGCTCACCGAAACTATAGATGGCGCTAGCTACCGGGCAGGTCTTGCGGAAAAATCATACGTTGGGAAATATCTATTTTCTTGAGAACGAGCAAAATGTTTATGTTATTATTTTCAACACTCCTTCTAAGATAATGTATCGATGTTTATTAATTGTTACATTTTCTTATTTTTTGTTATGAAGCCGACAGTTTTCTATTGAAAAATGTCAGTTTTATCGATATTTGATCACTGTTAATAATTATAGAGAAGGTGTGTATATAAAAAGTATAACTTAATCAACATGCTTCTATTCTTGAAGATAACCATTTCTTCCCATGGCTCTGCATTTCCACACCAAATGAAAAGGGCCAATTGCCTTAAGTAAGACTGCTTCCTAATCAAGATGCAATAAGAACATCGAAATATTGACGTGTGTGTACATATGTGCTAGTGGTAGAGATCTGCAAAGCATGTTTTTTGAGTTTTTAATCTCGAATTGAAGCAAATATTATTCACAAATTTCGAACAGTATCGAATCGATCCTAGTTAAATATGCTAAAATTATGATGTTAGATAAAATAAGTTAAATATAACAACAACGACTTTAGATTAGTTTTGGACCCAAGTCCTATAAGCTATCATGTAAATATGTTTTCAACCAGTTCATACAACAATTGTTCACCTTGTCTGAGTCAAGCGGTAAAGAGCACCATCTATTTGCAGTGATTATTAACTATTACAATATATTTCTTCAATCCTGAAAGCTATTTGTTAGTTATTAACCAATCGTACAATTATAGGCTATGTGAAGCTTTTATAAAAGCAGTTTTTGGTTTAAAAAAAAGTGCGGTCCATTTTTCAGTCAGTTTGATAATAATTAATAAGCTCTACCTCACAGAAATTTAATGTTAGTAAAAATATATTACCATATTTAACCTTCTAAATATACCATATTCTAGACACATTGTGGAATTTGCAACAGCCTTAAACCTCATCGATTTTATTTGAGTTATTGAATTATGTAAAATTATATTTCTATTGTTACTATTGAACCTTTGCAGACCTCTTGTTAGTAGTAAAACTACTTCCTGAGGAAGATGCAACGATAGCTTCGAAATATTGAAATGTATGTAAATATGTGTTAGTGTTTTTATTTTAGTTTTTACTTGTGCTTTTTTTATCTACAATTCCATAATTTTTTTTACTTTATATTTAACAATCGAGAATCCCTTTGAAAACTGGAGATTTCGAACATTCATAAATAATTGGGAACCTGTAGTGTATATTTTTCATATATTTGTATATTTTAATGTATATTAAAATACTCTGTAATGAATTATGTTCTCTATTTATTTGTAGAGCCTTTTACTACATAATTGTGTTTCTTTAAGTCTATCATGCCTTCAAACAAATGTTAAATAAATAGTGTGTTAACTTAAATGTACAGTTTTTACTGTTTCTCATTATACTAACAACGAGAGTTGTAAAAATACTATGCAATATTGAAATAAAATAAAACACAGGAGCTGCTGGTTTGTGTAGCCACATCAACTAGTATGCTACTACCTGTGTACTATTACATCATCTTAATTGCTTTGGTGACCGCATGGTCTAAGGTGCTACTCTCACAGTAAACTAGACCGCCAATGACAAGGAGGCCAAGATTCAAATCTGTCAGGTGTACAGAGCTTTTTTTTTAATTGTTTTCTACTCTCCCTCAATACAAATACAGATACACTTAATCTAAATATAACCATCCTAATCCCTTAAACCATTGGCATAATTAATGCATATGTGTATAACTTGAAAGGTTCGTAATGTGTGTTGTTAAAAAAATAGTCATTTTGGGGTGTAAGAATAGCAACATCCCATTATTATATGTTTTAACTCACTTCGGTGGCTGCGTGCTATAACGCGCTACTCCCATATTGGACTAGACTGCCAATGGTAAACAGAGCGAGTGATATTTAAATATTGACTAGTAAGTGGGAAAAAAAATCATTAATTAAATTTGAAAACAAAATAGTTCATGAAACAATTAAAAGACGTGTATAAAATTACTGTAATTTGAATATCACACTAAACATATTTTTCACTTTGAATAAAATAAATCCAAACTATAGTCAATTAATTGCCGTGTATTGGGGGAAAAAAAGTTCAAAGTAATATTTAGGATTGTTATTATTATTATTATTATTATTATTATTATTATTATTATTATTAGCACCGCGTCTTACTACCCGTTTGGGTTATACACACTTACGCTAATGTTTAATGGTAGGGTGATTGTGAGATGAAATGGAGGACCTACAGTTTAACGTGGAACCGAACCACGGTGGAGGCCTGGCATTCCCCACATTCACAAGATGTCTTGTCAGAGGTGAAGGAAGGGTTTGGTAATCAGATAAATCTTTGCCGGGACCGAGGATTGAACCCCGGCCGCCAGCATAGAAGTCTGACACCTTACCCCTAGACCACCATGTCACCGACTAGAAACAGTTAATTGTGTGCACGGTTGTATATCTGTAAATAAAATGTTTCTATTTTTTTACAAATAATACCAACCCACTACTTTATGGTGCAACAATTATTATAAAGATTACGGCAATTGTTATTTCCGCTTCCTGCTTCCTCATTGTGGATTGAGCGCAGATTATGAACTGACAATACTGTTTCCATCCTTTTCTCTGCCACATTATATTGCATCTTATATAATCATTTCTCTATGGTTGCCTGTTGTCTGTCTTCACGATGCAGAGAGGCCAGAGGTAAAAGTGTTGGACTCAATTGTCTCGCGTGTAAAAGCAATGGATAATTTGACTTTAAGTATTAATACTTTAAAGTAGCTGCCAGATAATATTATGTCCATTACTCCATTAGACAGATAATCGGGGTATAGTTTCGATTGAATACTATATTTTTAAACATAAAAAATGTAAAACATAACTTGACAGTCAGATTCTTATTCTTTGATACTCCCTCTGAACTACAGTCACCACAGATTACAATTGTTTGTTGTTTGTCACAGTAAAATAATTAATTGATAGACAACTTCTGATTTGGTTTAATAAATAAGGAAAATATAAAACAGCAAAGATGTTTGAAAAACAAAATTTATTTCAGTAATTAAGTTCTTAATCTCTAGTTAGCCATTGAATCCTTAGATGTGTCAACATCAGTAAGGCCCTTGATAATTATTTCGAGGTGTCTATATTTTAATACTGGTTTGAGCAATGGCATATCTGATTATTTGACACCCGGATTGGGTCCATACTTTGGCACTCCCTTGAATATTTACTAAAGCTAAACACACATACAAATATAATACATTTTAATTATATTATAAAATCATAAAGTACAGTCACAAGCCCCTAAAAGTTATTTAGGAGGGTCATCCCCAGATTTTAAAAAAAAGTGGGTGGGTTCAATATTGGTTTCCACTTTCATTTTACCTTTCGGAATAAGTTGTCAAAAGTCCCTATAATTTGAATGTACGCATATAATTTTACCGCGCGTAAACGGTGTTGAGAATTGGGTTTTCTTATTGTTTTTCGTTAACTTTATGACCGTGAGATATATTAACAAGGAAATAATATTGGAAATCTATGTTTAAAAAAGGTGATCTAGTGTTTTGTGAACTACTGATCTACTTGTATGTAGGATAGTGTCAATGTTTTTAGAAATATTGTAACTACCTTGCATCACTTGTGCTATCTATATTCAGATGAAACAACTAACAGTACTTTTTACTTTCCGAAGATACCCGAAGGTTTTAAATTTACATTTTGGCCAGATGACTTTAGGTTTCATTTTTTATGCCAACTGGCGCGTCCCCAGCTATGTTCAATGTTGCGCGGCGTGGTCTTGTGTGAGCAGCCCCTTGTTACCGTTACGCACGCTGTGACACAAGTAGTAGCTGATAAGTAGTAACGCCGTTGACAGCACAAGGCTCATTATGAGCAGACCCACAGACGTCCCTGAGGGGCAGGCACTAGGTTTAGACCCATGCTCGCGTCCTGACGCTCGGCCGTGCAGTAATGCCCTTTGTGTGTGTCTCAACAACCCTGGCACCATCAGGTTCCAGAAGTCTAAGTCACGTGACAAGAAGTCTGTCATTTTCATACTGTTGTGAGGCACAGAGAACACCATCATGTGTTTGGCTCCATCAGTGAATTGATTCCAGACCAGCGTGCTGTTCATGTTGGGGTCCCTGTAAGAGAACACTCGATATTCAATTCACACACCCAACTCATTTTAAAAGATAAACATTAATTTCGCTCAAAAATAACCAAAAACTCTAAATTACAGATAAATTGCTCTTAAAGAACATGCATTCAATTTTGAAATTCCCTATCATTTTAAAAATTTGATCCCACGTGAATTTGACCTAAAATGTCTGGCCATACAGCACTATTGTATAATGTGTTTTTCTAAAGCTGAAAGTAATTATACTGTCTTAATCTTAATGCAGTCCCTAAAAAGACTTAAAATCTGCTTGTTTTAATATTACAAGTAAATCATTTTAAAATTGACTATGAAATTGTAAGAATACTTGCTAAAATTAGAGGTTTTTAAAAGTGGGTTTGTTAAAATCTGTACATTTTATTTTTACTTTTTTATTGCAGAGGGTCACAAACAATTTTTCAAGTACCAATAGTGCCATTATATTATATAATCATGTTATTTTATTTTCTTATATTTTCTCTTTGATTGCCTTTAATTTAATTATTTAACAACGATGTTTCAGTTAAAACAACACCCTGTGTTTATTTGATTTTAATAAAACTGCATTTGTATGAAAAAAATATCAACAATTTGTGTATATAGTGGTTGTGCGCCAACAATAACTGATCACCCGGATGTGTAAAGTCCAGTGACCAACAATAGTGATTGTTGCCCGTGCCTCTGCGTAATGAACACGGACTTTATGGATAACAAGGAAAGGAGGATGAGACAACTTACCACGGACTACTGCACTCGAATGCTGTATTATTCCATCAAGTTCGATAGCACTACACTACACTGCGAGACGTAACACTACTGAACACAATTTTGCAGCTACGGTCATACATTCATAAACATGACATGACAACTCACACAGACCAGACAACTAACTACTCTCGGTAAGGTTCTCTCAATACTTCGCAAACAAACGAGCCGCGCATCCCGTCAGACAAGACCCGTGTACGTGGAAATACACAAACATAACCTAGGCCTGATTACTATTTACAAGCTGCCTCATAGGATCGAGTGTAGAAGAGAGCAGGAACAATCGAAGGTAACAAAAAGAGATGACTAAACACACCACCCACCAAAAATTAATGTATTTTTCAGCGCGGAAAACGAATAAAAACAACAAAACAGACCTATATGCAAAATAATACCATAAGAGCATTCATCATAACAGGCCCAACTCAGCTCCCGGCTCGCATATGTGTTTGTGTGTGTAAAAGGGAAAAGAAAACACCCACGACATGTCAGAAATGTGTGCAGTACATTAATATTTGAATGACTACTCGAAATTTTCCACGGTGACGATGGGGGACAAAGCGACAAAGTTTCTTGATAATAACTACAGTATGATCTTATTATGACAAAATGAAGATTTGTACACAATATTCATCCGTGAAGCCTTCTAAAATGGTTAAAACTGGCCTTTTCAATGCAGTTTTTATCCAAATACCATTTAATATCTCAACAATGTTCACTATTATGAACTTATATTAACTTGTTATCTCTAATAATATTAAATGAAGATTGATCTACGTTTTCGTGTAAATTTACGATTTTTAGCCGACTGTATCCCAGAGTTGATGGGCATGTGATGCGTGCCCTTAACTAGTAAACTGTTAAAGGACACACCTACACCACTGAACGTTTAAACGTCCCCTGCCAGATAAGAGCGTGTGTAACCCTAATAATGCCTTCAGTCCCAGGATGCACAGTTTCAATTCTTTCTAGGAGCAGCAGAAGACTGTCATCATTTATTGTACCACCCCACTCTCACTATTTAGTTACGGCCACAATAGACTAAAATAGAGGAGGACGATATCTAACGAAATAATAATATCAAAAACTAAAACATTTTCAGGTTAAAGAAATATTTGAATTATTTATTCAAAGTAACGGTGTTAAAACAACAAGTTGCATAACCTTACAGAAATACTGACGTGGTTTGAAAAACAAATAAATAATAGCAATTTATTGCATGCGCAGTACGTTTCAAACTCTCAAGGTATATAATTATATTCTCTGAACTTGTCTAGAAGAGACCTATGAAATAAACAAAATTGTTTCTATTATTTAAAGAAACTTTTTTAAATGATATACAAGCTTCTAATTCACCACAGTGAATTAAAATCCAACAAAATTAGGATCAAAAGTTTAAATTACTAAATATTACAATAATTGCAATTAGCTTAGTGAACCTCTTTTAAATGGTTCACAACGCGTCAGATTCACACCTGTGAATACAGACAAAACTGGTTTAAATTTAGGGAATACATTTTAATTTAAATATTGCACCAGATATTTACTTAAAGCACAAAGGTTTGACTTCCTGACTAAACTCAAACCATCGTGAGACCATTACCATTGTCACTTTTAAAGAATTAAACAGATTCCCACATTTAAATATTTAAAATAAAATAGAAAAACAAATTTACGTTAGAAAACTTGTAATTTTTGCCTAAATGAATCTGTGAATATTAAAGTCAAAACCATATTAATCAACAAAAACAAGTTATTTTAACATTAACTTCAAAGAAAAGAAGTCTACACAATAACCAATAAAATAACATTGTCAATTAAAAAAAATAATACTGATAACCACCAAAAAAAATTAACCTAAACATTGCAAAACATAAAACAACCAAAAAATGTGGCTACCTATTTAAACCAAGAAAATACAAAGATACTAGAGCCCATGCAGCAACAGAAAACATTAAGTGCTCCATAACAGAATTTGCGTTTAAAAATAAAAAGTTTTTAGCAAAACATTACCAATTACAACACTGACAGATTTTCATAACAGACTAAACCAAAGTATTTAAGAAAATCAAACTCATCGTAGCAATATATAGTTTATAAATTCAAACAAAGATATTATTAAAACCATCCAGGCTAGCTAATGTCCTAGTCCTTAGGACATCTCGTGGAAGTGGCGGATGTTTTAGTCGACCAGATTGTCTGTGTTCCCTTGTTATATAGGTCTACTTGCAGGGTAGTAATATAGGTTTTTTCCTTTTTTAATACGTCACTCGCTAACATCAGGGTTGAAAGGCTGCGTTGTTTTCATCACATAAGCCAGGTTATTGTTGTCTTGAGCATCAGTCGCTGTGTTCGACTAGTTCCCAAACACAAGATGAGTAGTTGTAGAGCTACGCTTATTTGATCACATACGCCACACCAGTGTCCATGAATATGAGTGGTCTTATAATAGTACAGCACGGGCCAATCAGAGCATTGCTGGGTCACTCCCTTGGAACGTCTGGGTGCTGCATAATTTGTAGCTTGTTTGGGACTTCTATTCATTCTAGCATTCGCGGTGAACAGGCTGGACTTGCAAGTTGCTCTACTCCGGCAGATATACGCGTGAGTAGAACACCTATATTTGACATAGTAAGATTGTGATGTTTAATAATGCTGGATGTCTATGAGTACAAGATTATTTGAGGTAGTATTTCAAAAGCTAGCTGGTCTTGTTAGTATTTCTATTGCAGGATGTCTATGAATATTATCTTGTTTAAGGGCGGGTAGTAACATTGTCATTTTAGCAGTACACGCTAATGTTACATTATCAACACCAGTTCTCTGTCTTCCAAAGCTGATGTATTCCATATATTCTTTGCTCTCTTCTGAACCGGGTGGTGGTATTATATAAACCAGACTGTTTCAGTTACAGAAGTTAAAGTGATAACACTTGTAATCCTAAGTTTCGGGAATTCTAGCTGGTGGACCGTCCCATATGCTAGGCCACCTTTCAGCATTGGATTTTAGCAACTAACGTTCTTGCCACTACAGCAGGTGTTCCACCAAATACTTGGAATGGAGTGCTCGTGAAGCACAGTCAGTGGGCCTTGAGTGAGTAGGCACATGTTTCCAATGTCTTTATTGTAATGCACCTTGTATTTGTGCCATTCTGTTGGTCATGATGGTTTTCAATAGGCAAAGTGACGTATCGAACCATAACAGGACTACATTGGAGTCTGTCCATGTAAATATGTTTGTCAATGGTAACCTTTCCACTAAGATAGTTTGAACAGTGTCAATTAAAGTGGTAAGGAAATGAGCTCTACACAGCTCAAGACTTAGGGGGTCAATGAAGCAACCCACAATTTGGCCATAATGTTGTACACTTGAACGTCTCCTTTAGAGGTGGTTACCCGCAAATAGACCACAGCCACCTATCCTTTGTGGGATGCATCACTACAACCGCGGAGTTAACTGTCAGTTACGAACTTAGTTAAAAGGAAACGATTTACATTGATTTATTTAAGTAAAGGACATTCTGAACTAAAGAACTTCAAAATTTCATATAGTTTAGGTGGCAACGGTTCATCCCAATTAAAATTGAGCTGGCCAATCCACTGGGTCTCAGATACATGTGATGCTAGACATAATAGCCATAGTCGTTTTCGTGATATCTGAAGCAAACGCATGGTATAAAAACCGTATCTGAGACACCGCTCCATTCCAACCCAAGTATCTTTATTATCTCGTCTCCATCATCTTCAAAACTTAGGGAACCTCATTATTGGGATGATAGCCCCAGTGAAGAGCTGAGGGCCTGTAGAACCACATAACTCTAGCTTGCAAGACACAACACACGTGTTGGTGTGAATAGTTACTTGAGCATTACCTCTAACTCCATTCCTTCTGTCAGTGAACTTAGACCACCAATGCACCCTGTCCTCTGCCTCCTCCTCCCTCAGCTCCCAGAATCTTCTTATTTCTTTGAAGTTATTTAGTATTTGAATCCTTATTCCTAAGCTTCTCTTTTCCGCAACCTTTCCTTCTAATACGTCATGCAAAAGATAGTTCTCCCTAAGGGTGTGTCCGATCCAGCTTGTTTTGCACCGAAGAATTACATCAAAAATGGTTCTCTTCTCACCCACTCTTATTAGGACTGCTTCACTTGTCACCCTATCTGTCCACCTGATCTTCTCAAGTCTTCCCCAGCACCAAATTTCAAAGCTCTCCAGATATTTATTTTCTATCTTCCCAAGAGTTCAAGTTTATACTCCATACAGTATGATGCTTCCTAAGTCTCAAACTCAAATTGCTGGTCAGCAGTAACCTATTCTTTTTGAAAGTTTCCTGGGACATGGTGATCCTCAATCTAATTTCTTTAGTGCAGTCGGCATCCTTTGTCAGCAGATTTTACAGGTACTTGAACGGCTCTATAATTTACAAATTCTGGTTTCCAATTTTTACTTTCAGCCGCTCTTCGCTTTTTAAATCGCCATCCCTTTTGACTTCTCAATGTTGATCTCCATGCTCATGGCTTCTCCCTTTACTCACTAGCTGGTCCATAATTTCCTGCAATCTTCTTTATTTTTGGCCAGAAATGCTAGAACATCTGTATATTTTATTGTGTTGATGACGTGTCTCCTATCCTGAAATTGACACTTCCCTCTAGGGCTTCCCTGACCAGCTACTCAACAGACAAGTTGAACAGTCTGGGTGACCAACAGCATCCCTGCCTCACTCCTTTTTCTATCTCTACGCTGTTATTCTCTCCATCTTTCAACCTCACCTTCACTCGTTGCCACAGTTACATATTTCAATCAGTCTTCTGTCCCTCCAGTTGATGCTTATCTTCTTTAGTATTTCCATCAGTTTGTTCCATTTGACACTATCGAACGACTTTTGCCATTCAATGAAACCACTGTAGACTTCTTCCTTGACTTTTAGCACTCTTTCTGAGATTATTCTCAGCACATCGATGGCATCTCTGATTCCTTTTCCGAATCCAAATTGGTCTTCTTCCATCACAATTGCTATTTTCTATATTCCGTAATATTGTCAATAAATGTAGGGAGTTGCAGCTTGGGAAACTTTGCAGAAAATTACTTTTTTACTGATTCAGTAAAGGACCCAGCCCCAGCCACAAGATGAATAATAATGTCATATACTGTTTTCACCCCATATTTTATATTAAATTCTTCAAGCAGCGTTTCATGTCCTGTAATATTAAATTGAGGTTTAATCTGAACGCCTGTTACACCCAATAAAGTATGTACATAATTAAAACCTTCTTTAAGTTTACACAAATCAGAACAATGATCTTTAAATATTTCTAATCTTGTATTATCACTCTGTACTTTAACTGCAAATTGGGAACGTCTCTCCATACGCGCAGTAATCAATTAGATTCTCGCTTTCAGCTGCAAAGATGTCATCTCGATCAAGTATGAACAAACAGATTAAATAAAACAGATTGATAACAATCGAGACACAATTTAACCATAGATACCAATCAAATGGAACTACGCATACAAATTGTACTTAAGCGTTTAGTTATAGCGACAATCGCTCCAAGATCATGCCTGATGATTTGTCAACGAAAGAACACAAATACAATGCATGACTCAAATGCTCATGAAATAAATATAAAACTTTTCTAAAAGGATTAAACACTTGAAACCAGAGAGATAAACACAAAACAAACAACAGGGACCCCTGGAACAATATCCTTGGAACAGAGAATTAAAATATGCGCTAGCAATAACCGATCGTCTGGATGCATAAAGACCAGTGATCAACAATAGTGA
>CABFOW010007118.1:0-26418 GCA_902141385.1 Timema californicum | reverse complement strand
TTCTCGAGTCGTCATTGGAACGTCTGGGTATTCCGTCAACCGCACAAGAATCCCAATCAGTTCGATTGAGATGATGTGGATAGTGCATACTACGTGTGGTGGTAGTGTTTGGTATTCTAACCCCAATCTCCCAGTCACCGACAATCCAGTCTAGTAGGCCTACAAGACTTACGATTTAGAACATACGTCTACCAGTACTTATATATTTTTTGAATTAAACAATTCATTTGTTGTTGTTTTAGATTACTCCAGTTAGCAGTTAAATAGGTCAACTCAACTCAACAGAGGGAAGTATTATCACTTCCGATCATGCAGTTTGAGGCACTATTGACGGTGAAGTTTTGAGGGTTTTGATCTAAATGGTTCCCTACTCTTTATACCCGCAAATGTGGGGATATTAAATCTAAATTCTACCTTCCTCATTCATTTGTGTAAATATGTAATTGCTCCGAACGGGCAGAAATACGCGGTACAAAAAGAAACAAATAGTTTTAATTAAAAGTTAATTTTTTTTAAACTTATTATTTTGTTTTATATTACAATTCTGAATCCTAATGAAAGATTCATGTAATTTACTTTGAAGTTCAATCGTGTTAAAAAAACTAATTACAAAAAGTCCTCTGAGCCGGATTTGAACCAGCGACCTATGGATACCAGCTACAATTCAATCTACAGTCCACCGCTCTACCAACTGAGCTATCAGAGGATAGTTTCTTGAGTATGATTGTAAAATATTAAATCAATCAATCAATTAATCAATACTAAATCGATTCGTCACTGAAGGAATGATTACTGTCAGCAAGAAGAATATTTTGTATTGTAAATATTGGTTTAAAATCAGTAATTTGTAATGTGTAAATAGTTTTTATTTTCTTCGCAGAACTTTATTATCAATAAAAATATTATCCGACGATTCTAATAATACTTCCATAAGGATTACTGTATAATTGGATGTTTCGTAACTAATTGAAAGAACAAAATATATTAATAAAATTATTATGTTTTATTGTTTTACGGTTGTGGCAACTAAAGATATTAGATTGCATGAAATAATAAATTAAAAAGTATTATATTAACACTTTTATATTCTTATAATTAGCTACAAAAATAAATTTAAAAAGATTATAACTTATAAAATATAAGATTCAAAATAAAAGTTTTCATTTTGTAAGCACGTACGCATGAACACAACCAAACATTGTCTGTATGACGTCATCAACTACACTTGTTCCGGTTGGGTTACCATCTTAATTTATTAAGAAAAGGCAGCCTTTTAGAAGCTCTTGTTTGAAAGGCATTTTTTAAGTGAGCCACAAATGCCACTTAAAAAAATCTAAACCCTTGTTTTTATAAGTTTGTGTTTCAATAATTGTAAAAATGGTTAAAAGACAAACATAAATTAAAACAAATAGTTTGATGCGAAAGTTTTGTTTGTAAAAAGTGTCAATAGCTCAACATAAGGGTCTTGCTGATCATGTGATTTGGCGGATGGATACATGAGAGTAGATCTGGTACCTTTGCTGGTTGTCAACATCACTCTAGTTGCGAATCACCTTTATCTGATTCCACATTAATATGACGTGTGTCTAAAACATTGCATTAAACCTTGGCGGGTTATTCCTTGGGTGAAAATAGAATAATTAACAATAGCAACCTAGGGTCCATCTCAAATATTAAGGGTGGTATACCACCCTAAATATAGAGCTAAAAACGACTGTTGTGTGAAATACTATGAAAACTGGTATACTACTTATTGAAACCTTGATCATTAATAAACTAAATGTGCTGTTACCTTAAACCAATCTCCCCCCCCCCTCCATCATCATGTAAAAAAGGGGGGGGGTTGTGACACTTTTTTACGTAATAAAATATGTCAGAGTAAGTATTTCAATTTTGACTTAAGATTACAAAACATGGATAAAAAATTAACGATAAAAGGTGTCTTGGATAAACTGTCTAGCTTTCCCAGTTTCAGAGATAATCACACAAGCTTGAGCTCAGAGACAAGTATAAATCCCTGCCGGGTAGGCAACAAGAATCGTAGTTTTACTTCGCACTGCAGTCGTTTAACCATTTTTACCGTCACGTGTGACTATCTTTCTCACGTACATTTGGTAAACAAGGCTGGTTTGTGTGCTATTATGGATAAACTCAGATACATTTCCTTCTTCATAACTTCGATGTGTTGCTATTTATTACATTAGTGAATCATGCTTACACAACTCACACTTGGGTAGTATTTTATGTATTACACTCGCTGGAGTATTGAAAGCTTAATTAAGAAATACAAATTGTAGTTATTGCATGTTTTAGTTCCTAGCTTCAAAAGCAGATTCCTAGCAAGTGTTAAAATGGTTGCCCCTAACGTCATTGCAATGATTGAGGCGACGTATTAATGACTGGCGTACTCTTTCGAAAACACGTGGTGTTTCTTGAACCTTATCACATGCAGCACCTATCCTGGCTAACAGGTCTTCCCCGTATTCAACGGCTGTCTCGTACACCAAAGCATTAATAAAGCTCCACAAAAAATGAGTTTAACGGACTAAGCTCAGGAAAGCGTGGTCGGGTGTACTAACAGAAATTTTCCTAAAAATGCTCCACTCTCCCTCCACGCAATTGCAAGTACATTTCCTATAAATTCAATCGTACTCATCCGTAATTCATTAGCGTAATTAGTACATAACAGTACATAGCAGTTAACGGGATATCTATATTTATAAAATGAAGAGTTCATTTGTAAGTCATGAGCATAGCATGATATTTAATGTACGAAAGGGCATTAATTTTAAAACTAGTAGGCCATGTGCACAGGTATGTGAAACTAGAAACCGGAATTTTAAATTTACTAGTTTTTTAAAATCTATTAAAACTAAGTTGGAAAAATTGGAAAGAAGAATTTTTATCTCTGTTTGAATCCAGGAAAATCATTACGTGGCTACCCCGGGAAAAGTAGAGTAATTGTGTTCGGATCCGTACAAGTGGGCGCTTGTGAACTGGGCGCTGGGAAGATTGTGCGCCAAGACAACTGAGCTCCAGGATCGGTTAAAAAAGTTATAATTGTAAAAATTGAAAACAACTAGGTGCCAGTTAGGTTAGTTTAGGTTAATTCATCATTACGTGGTTTATTTTAAGCAACATTCTTATTTTTCAGAATTTTTTTTGTGTTATTAAAACTTCCGAAATTATACAATATCAAGTACCGTAGTCTAAATTTATAAATATACACATATTTAGTTTCCGCTGTTATTTCTTTCTAACAAATCAAAAAATGAGTATTTAGCAAAAAATAATTATTACGTTTGTACACTAGTGCCGATTTGTTTAGGCGCCCGGTTTTAGTAGCACCCAATTCGCAAATGACAGTTGTCCTTAACAATAGTGTTTAATAAATACCAAATCTACTATTTATAATCATACGTACTAAATGTGTCACTATTCATAGAGGCTTTCAACATATTCAAACAAATTTGGTGGAAGAATAGAAGAACATTCAGAGAGAAAACGGCTCAATAAACCCGGTTGGAATTTGATCCCTGACATCCTAGTCACTGGAAATTAAACGTCTCTGTAAAGATTCTCATTAAAACATTCCTACTGGACAAATTAGAAAACATATTTAATTGTTGTTGTTGTTGTTGTTATTATTATCACATTTTGAATCCATTAAGTCACAAAAAAATATATTCCAAATTGGATTAATTAGAATAATTAAAACCTAGTATGTAATCTAGCATGTAATCAAAATCTGGATAATTGATCATATAATAAAAAAGTATTTCACCCTAAATTTTTTTAATGTAGTACAGTACTAAAATTTAAATTCATGTGTACTGAAGTAATTTGCAGGTGTACCCACAATTCATCATAAAACAAATTTCATATGCATATTACATTAAATGTATTTATTTTGCAACACAACTTAAGATAGATCTTCAAGCTTTTTAAAAGCAATAAACGAAACCATGAGTGCTTATCAGTAGTTGACTTGGGTATTCTCAGAGAATCATCCAGAATATTAGAGGTATAAAATTCAAAGAAATCACCAATTGTTGAAAAATAACTCATTTGACTGTAGAGATTGAGATATTTTTATGTTTGTAAGTAGCTATATTTGTATTTGTTTAAAAAGCTTCAAAAAATCCTTTCGAGTGTGTGTTAGGGCTAACCACAGTCCAATTTTAAAAATAAGGGCTTTATCTTGTAGCTATAAAAGCTACTAGATATACATTCACGTATTCATATCTCAAGTAATTTGCAGCTGTAACTCTCTCAAATGTTATAGATATCTGCAATTATCCCTATGGCATGACCTAACCACCCACTACCATAAGCTTGATTTTTAAGGATATATTGCGGTAGGGGTAAGGTCAGGCAAGGTAATGTTGTGAGTTTGAAATAATACGTAGGGCTACGAATTTTGGTTTAATAGAGGTTACTAAAAATAACTTTAAATGTGATGTTCAAACGAAATATAAAAGAAATAGAGAAATTGGACCCTCACACTCGTAGAAGAACTGGCTGTTTGCAATATCGATGTATTTGTGAGAGATCCGATGTCAAACAATTAAAGGGTTTATGGCCCTCTATGGCCCCTTTATTGGCCAACTGGATCAGCATTTTCTTTCAACCTTTCTAGTTAATGTCATCATATACGCTTAGCCAGCACTTTTAATCACGCGTGTCCATTCAAGCTATGTAAATCAAA
Source organism: Timema californicum (assembly GCA_902141385.1). Classification (NCBI taxonomy): domain Eukaryota; kingdom Metazoa; phylum Arthropoda; class Insecta; order Phasmatodea; family Timematidae; genus Timema; species Timema californicum. The sequence continues at coordinate 21,710 of CABFOW010007118.1, read as the reverse complement.
ACAAACATTCAAATATCGCTCAGCGGTTATGACACCTAATAATATAGTAGAATATTATTAATGTTGGTCTCAAACAAATCTTTGTATTTTGTAACCAGACCATTCTATAAAAAATGTACTATACAAGAAATAAAGACGAGTGATGAGGATCTGTCCTAAGCATGGACGCAACCGACATGAAATATAACTCAAAATTGTTGAATACTGCAACACATTCGTATTTTTTGTCTGTTAATGGATTTTATCATTGTTTTGTCTCACTTGTTCAATCAAAGAAACGAAAACCTACCAAAAGGCTTATCATAATAATTTAAATGCGTTTGTGTACGTGTGTATGTGTGAACTTGACAACTTAAACCAAATTTAGTTAATTTATAAACACTATATAAACAGTGAAACTATTTGCAATTATAATAATAACATAATGTTTACTCATAAATAAATATATATACATATATCAATTCCAAAACAATTTTTTTCGCTATCGTTATATTAGCTCACATGTGTAAACAATAAAGCATAATATTCATAAGGCTGCACTATTTTATATTTCATTCGGGCAAAGATGTCACGTGTATATTGCTAGTTCTTCCCTGTCTTTGAAAATTCAAGGATTTTCAACCAACATATTCTAAGTAACAAAAAAGAATAACAATCTTTTATTATTAGTTTTTGTATTGTCAGCCAGTTATTAATTAATTTAAAACATTCATAACGTGCAGCAACAACAACAACATAGAGATATTTTTTTTGCAAGCATAAATATTATTTAGGTCTTGTGAACGCTACAGGTATTTAAGTTGAGAGTTTAGAGTACAACATGAATTATATATGTGTGATAACAAGAAAAACTCTTTTACCAAATAAAAAATTCAGGATAGAATATCATCTCTTCTACCATCTAGAAAATTAGTAGGAGTCACCTCCAAAATAGTTTAGGACACGCTGAGACGTGCTAGAACGCATATTGACAATGACTCCAAAGTTTGTTTACGTGGCATTCTTACTCTTCACAATAACGTTCGGTTCATTGCTGGCCTCCTCCGAGAGCAAGCTGTTATAGCATTTGTTTTTTTCAATTTCATTTAAGCACTTGACACGATTGTATTCCTCTTACTCAATCATGTCTAACGCACTACACAATACCTCTTCGTCCCAACAGACATTCTGGTGTGCAGAATTTGGAGGTGTTTGATGATATTGATATCTAAATGTCAGGCTCATCTAATTCTGGGGGGGGGCGTTTATATCTAATCCCTGCCGTGTAAACCGTCAGTATTTCTCCCTCCGGAACATTTTCTTAATCATCCCTAGAGCACTATCTTAATTAATATATAGACGTTTAGCCAGAAAGGGTGCGTGTAGCCTCATCTAGTTATGGCAGCAATGGTTGGCTTTCAAATCTCTTCTGAGGTATACTGTCACTAGTTTCCCTCTCCAGCACCGGAACATTTCTACCTTACTCCTCCGCCAAAATTTGTGTATGGCTGATAGCTACATCCGCAAATGTCGACGTACGATATCCCCAACTAATTTTAGTAGACTTTTGCGGTGGGGGATAGTGGCCTCAACTGAGTATTTTGAGATCCCTAATTGTGCCTATTCAGAACTGTGTCAATGCTCTCTATTTGCGACATCACTGGGAAAAACTCATTACCACGTAGATGGGGATGGTAATGGATGAATGGTTGCGACATTACGATAACGACACCAGGAAAATCCATTGCCTGGGGGAAGGGTAGAGGGATAGTGAGGTTAAATTAAAGGGGTATTTCGGCTGGGAACCATTTCTCAAACTCTACGTTAAACGGCCACCAAGAAAAGTTCGTGCTGCGCCCTCACTAGTGATTCCTCGTGAGTAGCGCCCAACGCCATGGATGGCACGCCAATAAATAAAATAAACTCCAACATCAACAAACTCCAACGCCCGTCCTAATCCTAACCAGACATAAAAAAAACCAATGAGCCCACATTCAAAACCAATGATCTCTTATAAAAAACCAATGAGCACACATAAAAAAGCAATGAGCACACACAAAAAGTTAATGAGCACACACAAATAACCAATGGGTACAGGATCAAACAAGTTTGGACAAGAAATAACAAGTTTGAAACACATATAGACCGTGGAAAGAGGACGGGGAGGAGAGGACCTAAGGGTAGGGGGAAAGCCAACAGCCAATCAGAGATAGCGAGGGGGCGTGGTCAAGTGTGGCCAATCATAGCGCTGATCCCAAACGCCCTACCATCTACTTGCAGTGAAGTCGTGTGGACTGATGCAATCTGCTTGTGGAGGGAGGGGAAGATAGTGATAATCAGAGTGGAGGAAATGGGAGAGAAGCAATATAGCTATACTGGCTCCCTATCTGGCCGGAATTAATACTTATCTTTGAAATCAAACATGCATGATAATTTCTGATAAGGGGAAAGCTAGACAGTTTCTCCAAAACACCTTTTTTATTAATTTTTATTCCGTGTTTTGTATTATTAAGTCAAATTTGGTAATGTTTACTTTGAAATATTTTATTGCAGAAAAGAGTGTTACGACCCCCCATTTTACATGATGGGGTGGGTAACGGTAACAGCACATTTAATTTATTAATGATCAAGGTTTCAATAAGTAGTATACAACTATTCGTTGTAATACCTTAAGAGGTTTTCATAATAGTTCACACAACAGTCGTTTTTAGCTCTATTCCTAGGGGTGTATACCACCCGTAATATTTAAGATGGACCTTAGGTTACTGATGTGAATTATTATATTTTCAAACTAGGAATAGCCGGCCAAAGTAGTATGTGATGTTTTATACACACGTTGTATATATACTCTCCTGAGGCCGAATGTTTGTGGAGGCTGGCGTTGACTCCCAATTTATAGAGGGGGGTTGGATGGTGTTTTAAGGGTTCAACCCATCTTGTCCCTCCTCACAAATTTTTGTATGGACCCCATTTTACTACCCGCTTAGTTTATTCACAGAGCATCAATGCAATAGATATGAGGCCAACAATTATTGAATATCTGTCATTGTTGGACATCACCAAATTAGATAAAAATTTATTTTATTCAATTAAAATATATATGTTCAAATGTCACTATGGTTATGAGCATAACAAATATTGAGGAACTGTCGATATGAACACTTATATATATATATATATATATATAGTTTACTTCAGTGGTCTAAGGGTTCAAAACCAGGGGAGGTCGGCGGATTTTTCTTAAACGATAAGAATCCATAGTACAACTTACTTCGGAGGAGAAGTAAAGCCATCAGTCCAATGTCGAGTGTGGTATGGGAATGAACCCTGAATATTATGTGAAAATACCTTTCACGTACAAATTGGTAGCTTCTTTCTCACTCGATCGTTAGAATTTCAATACGTTAGGCAACAGAAAACCATTACCATTTCTTAACTTTCATAGTACAAGGTATTTCTACCAGATAGTGTGGGCATCACTAACCAAATGAAGGACTGAGGCTCCGGATGGATGGAAAGAACATCAGGACCAGTCTTCGGGCTGATTTTTTTTAGCGCCGCGTCTTACTACCCGTTCAGGTTAAATACTTATTTACTAATTCTGCTAAAGATTTTATGGATTATGGAGGCTATATTTACATTAATTGTACCCATATCAGCTGTCAAGTCTACAGTGATAGTAGTGCCATACCTTAGACCAAAGCGCGTGTTGGGTTGATGATTTGAAAATATATATATAACTTAACAAACCATTTCTACTGAAAGACTATTTTATTTATTTTGGACAAAAAAATGATTTTATGCCATAGAAACCGAAATAAAAGTATTCATTTTAACAACGTTCCCTCCCATCTTGAACAAATTTTAGACGCTCACTACAATGGTCCGGGGCCTACAGGTTGGGCCTAAGACCTATCTCGCTTTACGTTTGTCTCCTTAGCTCCTATCCAACACTTGGAGCTAGTCCAAGTAGTCCACGCGTTGGCCCATCACATTCGGATAGATCCTCCTAGAATACCTCTTCTTGATGTCTCCAGGACTTGCCAACCTTTGATAGAGCTTCTCCGAGGCGAGAATCACAACAGACGCCAGTGCTCCTAGCGTCAGGATGAGGAACAGTGACTGGATGCTCTCGAGAGAGATCCCTTGGACGGCGTTCACCGAGTTCAACGCCCTCCGGGGCCACGCATCTCTGTGCAGCTTGGACAGGACGCCATTGTTGTGCATCTTCCTCAGGCTGAACATCAAAATTACGACTCAGTTATTAATAAAATACTACCCACCTCAAAGGTTAAATAGTCAGTCGCAATAGACTGGACCACCACCGAAGACGGAGAGATTGGTTTTCGAATTCCTGTTAGGTGTTTGGAGGGTGATTTTTCAACAACGATTAACCACTATCCCCGCCTACAAAAATTCGGATACAATTACTATAGGTGCATCCTTCTTTATCCTTAACACATTAGTGTAGTTAATACATGTACGCACAACCCGAACGGTTAGTAATATGTGGTTCTGTGTATATATATATATATATATAATTGTGTGTGTGTGTATCTATTAATTTTTTCCTCTTCCTTCTCTATCTCCTCCTTCTGTTCTACTTTCTTTCATTTATTTTATTTTAATATTTTTTTAGATGTACAACTATGTATGCTCTTTATTATTATGTTGGTTAAATGTAAGAAAAGATTCGGGCATTAGTTTGGCCCAGATAAAGATATTATTGTTTTATTATTATTATTATTCACTATGTATTGACAAATAATTAATGTGCTAGTCTGTGTATTTATTTGTTTTGGTATTGAACTTGAACTTTCCAAATAAAAAAATGCTTACTTTAAAAATGTACGGCTGGTCATGGCTTGCGTTCCCTTCCACGCCACCTTAAGGCCATTTGTACACAGGCAACAAACTGTCTAAACACTATTTTGTCGCTACTTTTCTGTCTAGCAGCTGCAAAGCAACAGATGAACGATGAAACATTCACGTCGTGGGTGTGTTTATCCACAGGGAACATATTTGTTGCCAGGGAAAACAAAAGGTCTATAAACTTATATTGAACCCATTGTCACAATGGAAGTAGATGCTATTTTCGCTCATGTAGTCTGCAATAGAAAACGATGAGGACGCAAATATATTTTTGGTACACCCCATTTACAAATAAATACTTTCACTTGGGACGTTTTATACAAGTTTTGAGCGTTTTAGTCATTGTTCCGATAAGTTTTTTCCTACTATAGAATCGGTGTTTCCAGTTTTGGTGAATTTGGCTCTAGTTTGACAATCAATTTCTTAGCTGAAAGCCAATTGTAAAAGAATCATGATCGAACGATATATAGGCACTATATGCGATATATGTTCCAAAACTAGACTGAAGTCATGGGCTGATCCAAGAACAATCTGGTGAGCAACGACATAATTGTCGCCAGTGCACACGGCTCCATTTGTTTGCACTAGGCGCATCCAAGTAGTAGGAAAAATAAATCGTCGCAATGTTGTATTGCTCCACAGCTCTTTTCAACTGCTGAAACACAGTTTTTTCGCCTCATTGCCTGTAGACACACTTATATTCAAACTTATTGAACACATTGTAACGACAAAAAAGTATTTAGACATTTTGTCGACTATGTACACAAAGCCTAAGTAAAGTTCACAGTAATTTCAACAAGAAATGGCGTAAGTGGAAATTTTAAAGTTGAGTTAGTGCTGGGCAGAGAGACTACAGAAACGGTACACTAGAACTCAGACAACATTTAATCTCCTATTGCACGACCCCCATCGTTATGTACTCCTTAAAGATGGTCCTTTTTTTCCATAATGCTCAACTGCTTACAGGCTGTGACCGGGTCAGTTTAGAAGAAGTCTCCATCTTCATCTAGCCTTCCACGATTCTTCCTCCTCTAATCGCTTCTATTTTCCTCCTCTAATTTACACATTTTCTATTATCTACTTCACCCAGTTCTTTCTTTAAACTTTCTTGCCGTTTTTTCTTACATACTTTATCAACATCATTATCTTTGGTATTCTCTCCTTCTCCATCCTCGTTACATGAGCTTTCCATCTCGCCCTTGCTTCCTCTACTATCCCATATACTCCAACATCCTCATTACATGGCCATTATATCTCACCCTGCTTACTCTACTATCATTATTCTCATCATTTTTCTCCCGTATGCAAAACGAAACAATACAGTTAAATGAGCCTGGTTCACGTGCCTGAATAACATTTTGCAAAACTTCTATCCGTGAATGATGATTCGAGATTACCCTCACTTGTAGTCGATGAGGCCGGCGTAAGGACTGTCCTTTCTGAGAGCGAATACGACGCTATGTCTAAAGCAGGCCCGGGGAAGGTACACGACGTCACAAGGTAGATCTCCGGCCAAGACCTCTGCGAAGTCCGTCAGAGCTATGAAGGCGTAGTTTTCCTGGCTGCATACCATCTGCAGACCTTCTTTCGTGGATTTTGGCGTGTCCTTCTTGTGGTCGGTCCTCATTTTAGAGCACAGGAGGGAGATGACGGGGTCCAAGCTACCCTGAAACATACATGGGAAACAATCATTGAAAGAGGGGAATATTTAGTTAAGTGATGCATTTAAACGCAATTATTTAAACTGTTATCCATGTGTATACATTAATGCTAGCGTGCCGGATATTAATATTTGTATACAAGGATAATATGCCCATTAATGATATCATTCTGAGTCTCTGTAATCTCGTAAGGAACATATTTCGAACATAATTTTTTGCTTTGCTCTAAATTTAATATGAATCAAGATATTATTTTCAAATAACTAAAATATGACAGAATAAACACGAGATTTGAACCTATGACCTTTGTCTTTGAGTTCCAATGCTCTACTCCTGAGCCATTCTCGTTCAAATCGTTACTATGACCACCTTTATTTAGTTGTATTGAGTCATGATGTAGTAGCTGGTGAATCAACATCGTGGGCAATATGAAACGTCTGGCATCAAGTCTCGTCCTTGTGACTCACACACAGATCGTCGTGGATACTGGTGTCGGAGGAGACGCCTATTTGGACCGAGTCGTCGCCTAGCAGGTCCAGGAAAGTCTGGAAGGGTAGCTCGTAGTCGAGGACAGCTAGGGTTGAGATGATTGCCGCACAGTACGATGACACGATCACGACGTACAGCAAATGCGAAGTCACCAATACGATCCTGTATGCCGTGGACATGGGGAACCTGTCAATACCTACACAGGGAAAACATTTCCTATCGTGAGGGTATTCTTCATAGGGACTCGACTCAAACCAACGGGCCGCGGTATTTTAAGGGCTAGGTGTTAGTTAACTGACTCATTTTCGTCAAGGTGAGTGTTCAATATAAACCATTTGTATCTCAGAATTATGCCCATGAAAGGGCCTATAAATTATGTAGCTATTCCATACCATGGGATTCCAGAATTTTACTTTGGCTAACACTGCCCAAGGACCATGGAAACTGTTTCAGACTCCTAACACTAAATAAATGTTATTAGTTCATGGATACATACTTGTTGAGAACTCTGGATCACTCATATTTAAGCCAAGTTAAAACTGAAAAAAAAATATTCAACTAAGACTTAAATCCTGTAGAGGAGGTCATATATGGAACCGGCTTTGTTCAAGCTCAAGCACATCCTCGGCTTGCTGACAGGCTATGAGTATCGTATAAAAGATGAAGTCCTTTCCCTTCGATCCATGAAATATCTAGTTCTGTCAATGTGCCATTTATGTCCTTAAAAATGTCAAAGTTCACCCGTCTACACCCTCACCTTGCTGACAAGTGATTAAGAGAGGGCACAATATGAACTCCTCTCCCTTCAATCTACGAAATATCTAGTTTTATCAATACACCCTCTAGGTCTTTAAGATGGTCAAAGTTTAGCTCTCTACACTCTCACCTTGCTGACATACGATGGAAATCATGTAGAAAGTGAAGTCCTTCCACGTCAGCTGGTCCCAAACTTCATCCTGCATGCGGTGCATCCTCAGGACTTTGACGAAGACACAACAGAAGATGCCCAACACCGTCACAACCCCGATGGCCAACCAAAGAGATGGGAAGAATGGTTCCAGATAGTTATCCCAGTCATTAGTCACGTCGTCTTGGTTCCGCATAAAAACACACGCCCTGAGAAAGTGGAAACGTAAGATGGTTTATTACTAGTAGAAACTTTAGATAGACCAATAATAACAGTATTATTAATAATTTACTAATCCTCAATAAATGTATTTGTTATGGAAAGATAATTAACGTGGATAGCTTAATTGATTTTGTCTCCTCATCTTACTAACTGTTCATGTTGTACGCAGGTTTGCTCTAATGAGATAGGAATGAAGTAGGAAGTATTTAAAAGGTAATCTACCAAAGTTTTAGGTGAAGGAAAGTGTGAAACCATTTAGAAAAAGCCACCCTCGATACACCAGATCGTGATTCAAATCCCGATCTCCCCGTCATCAGCAGGCCAGTCTAACATGAAAGTGACACTTCATGCTATTCGGCCAGGGAAGGGGGTAGTAACTCAATTGAGTAGAAGGAAATAGTGCAGTAAATAGAGTTTTCCTATGAATAATAGATAACTGATTTCAAGCTATCTGCGTATCTGAGGAAATATATGCTAGGCTCATCTAGTACGGATCAGCGATAACAGGTATTAAAGTATTATAATACTGGATGGGTAAACTATTATAACATTTTACTCGATGATTTCCTTATTCTCCCTCAGTACAAATTTGGGTACGTTTTCTCCAAATTCTACCTTCCTAACTCCTACCTCAAAATTGTAATTAAAAGATACTTGTTACAAATGGGTTGTAAGATAGAGGTAGAAAAAATAATACTGCAAACTATATAATATTTCAATAACCTGTAGATGTGATTTTGTAATTCGAATATATTTCTAAAAACACAATATGTTTTAGTTTAGGACAAATAGTATTGACACCACAAGTATTGGAGTGGGTAGTTGGGTAAAACTGTGGATTCACAAGTATTGACATGTGAAGCTGGATAAAACTGTGGATTCACTAGTATTGGAATCCGAAGTTGGCTAACGCTGTGGATTTAGTATTGATAAATATTTTACTTAGCACCCCAATGATCCACCATTGAGCTATCGATGAATTGTCCTGTGATCAGGGCCATTCTTCTCTCTTCAAAACAGAATTTGTGATGGACATGTGAACTCATCGTATCTCAAGATATATCATTGAATCATAACCACCGGTAGCTCAGGGTCGGATTTATGGTGACGTTAGTACAATTACACAGGGTTGGTGATAGACTGTTCAAATGTACAAGTAAATGAACACTGGTTTTTAATTTGCTTGAGAGGGAGAATTAATTAATTAATATGTGCGTAAGTATATCAGGTGAGATCCTACCTGCTGCCGAAGATCCGGTGATACAGTAACCCAAGTAGGCCTACCTGGGGTTGTGATGCGATGATCTTGGTGGATTCTAATCAGACGCACATTTATATCAGTTAGGATGAGAGTGAGATTATTTTAATTGACGGAAGAGAGTGCAAAACACTAAGAGAGATTGGGGAGTTGAGCCGCGGTGGGGACGCACATCCACCTTTGAGGAAAACATTTTGCGAACTAAAAAAAGGAAACGCGCGTAAAGATACGAGAGCAATTGTACCACCCTTACAAAACATAATTAATGAAAGAAAAGGCGGTAAACAGAAAATATGATAATTACATAAATTAATAATGAATGAATATAAGAAATATTTAATTAAGTAAACAATAATGAAATTTATATTAAAATAATAAAATATAAAGAAAGAAATACTAAACAAACACTTTATTTAATTGTTTTATTATTAACAATGTTTTATGAATGTGAAACGCAGGCTTTTCAGGAGAAACACAAGAGCAAGGTGAATTTTATTAAAAGGAATTATCTAAGGAGTATATGTGTGAAAACTCGTATGGACAGAGTAGGTAATAATTGGGTCCTGAAGGAGTGCTGTTTAAAAGGGACTGTAATAGATAGATAAGAAAGAAACATTTTACTTTGGTTTGGACATGTTGATAGGATTAGTGTGAATAGAGAAATGAAGCAAATATATGAAGGTAGAGTGTGTGTATCAAAAGGAAGGGGTAGGCCATGTAATACGAGGCTAAATGTTTTATATAAATGTGTGTTAAAGGAGAACATTAAATGTTTTAAGAGTAAAAGAGCATCTATGACTCGGTGTATGGATTTTGTTGAAGCGAAGGGAGTATGCAGGCATAGGGAAGTGTGGGGAACGCTTGTAAAGATGGATTGAGTATGGAGCTGTGGTTGTTTTTGTTTTTTTTAGCTATATGCACAGTTTCTTGCCTACCCCGTAAGGTAATGGCATGATAGCTACAGGAGCCAGTGAATTAACACGTCCAACCCATTCCCTGCTTTAAGCTCTAAGTGAAGAGTAACTCCGATCCCGGGACCATCCCTAGATGGTTCAGGGCTAGTGAAATATTTAAAGGAGAACATTAAATGTTTTAAGAGTAAAAGAGCATCTATGACTCGGTGTATGGATTTTGTTGAAGCGAAGGGAGTATGAAGGCATAGGGAAGTGTGGGGAACACTTGTAAAGATGGATTGAGTATGGAGCTGTGGTTGTTTTTGTTTTTTTTAGCTATATGCACAGTTTCTTACCTACCCCGTAATATAATGGCATGATAGCTACATGAGCCAGTGAATTAACACGTCCAACCCATTCCCTGCCTTAAGCTCTAAGTGAAGAGTAACTCCGATCCCGGGACCATCCCTAGATGGTTCAGGGCTAGTGAACTATTGGTGCGTTTAACCATGGGTATCTGAGTGTGATTCCCGTGTTCAGGTGTTATTTTTCAAATTATGTTTAATTCAACATAAAGATGTTCCATGACCAGAGTTAATTGCCACCTTGATCTTGACATATTTGCTAATAAAGTTTCTAATCCAAGAAAATAAAATTCATAAATTAACTTTCCTTGCTAACCCCGTGGGTTATTTGTCAGGAGAGATGTGGTGGAGTATAGGTGCGACTGGTAAGACAAGTGTGTTATTTAATAGTATTAGTATAACATGTAGAAATAGAAGTATATATTGTGATGGTATTCATGTGTATTGGGTGAAGTCTAAATGCAGAAAGTCTGTCATGTCAATGACAATGCTAAGTTAAATGTGTACGTGTACGATTCCCGTACGTACCTCAACTACTCGCCGTTCACGCCGGTGCATGGCGGCCCTCGAACAGTGTTCTACGTGACGTTAACTATCAGTGAGTACTTGTCATGGTTCACAGAGTTTGAGATACACACGTTACACTATATGTACTTTCTTTTTTGTTTCTAAGAATAAATCATATTTGTCAACATAAAGGGTTTCCTACCACCCCCTAATTTCCATGTATGTTAATCCACTCAACAAAATACAAGTTCACACAGAAGGGATAGTTGATATCTCATTATGTGTTGGAAAAAGAGCTTGTTCAGCATTGAACTAATTGTGAGATAACACGATATACCATAGTTATTTTGTAATTCAAATTTTAGTTTCTGATAATAAAGTGTTACTTTTTCCTATGTTTGTATTACAGAAAGTACCCAGATGGACAAGACAATAATTAAATAATTTCCAATCAAAAATGTTGACCGTTTGGTAGGTGAACTTTCAGTTTATCCTGAAAAGGAAACATCCTACCTTGACCAAGAACACGGTGATATAGCTTTTAAGATAGTGCCATAATAACATAATTTGTCAAGGTAATAATGTCACCTTTTAGGGTATGTTATTAAATTATTATTATTATTATTATTATTATTATTATTATTATTAGCACCGCGTCTTACTACCCGTTCGGGTTATACGCACTTACGCTAATGTGTAATGGTAGGGTGATTGTGAGATTAAATGAAGGACCTACAGTTTAACGTGGAATCCGAACCACGGTGGAGGCCTGGCATTCCCCACATTCACAAGATGTCTTGTCAGAGGTGAAGGAAGGGTTTGGTAATCAGATAAATCTGTGCCGGGACCGGGGATTGTATGTTATTAAAAGTTGTCGGTATTATTGCTATATGTCATACTTTGTTGTAATAAGGGGTGTGGCGAACTCTATGTCCTGTAGGTAGTCTGTGTGCATGGTGATGCCGGAGATGACGACATCCACTTCCTTGCTGATCAACATCCGGATCATCATCTGCATGTGGGGTTTGTCGTGATCGTCGTCATGATCTCCGGGGTTATTACCGTGTTGATCGTCACCATGAACTTCGTGATGACTAACACGGTGATTATTGCCATCGTGTTTCCCACGCGTCTCGTCGTGAACCATGTACTTTGTTCTGTAATTTTGAAACACAATGTAGAACATCTCAGACAGTTTGGCAGGGATCATACACTATAAATAACGATTCAAAGTCTTCCCAGAATGCCTATGATCCTTTAACTCCCCCCAAAATGTTAGAGATCTTTGTAAGTCATTCGTGATATTAATCTTTTTTATGTTCAACACGATATTGATATTTCTCTAAGTTCTAAAGAATATTGATATACCTCTAAGTCTCCCAAGATAGTCATGTTCCTCTAGCTTCCACTAGGATATTTGAGTTATTCTAGGTCCTCGTGCTATTCGTGTTCTTATAAGCCCCGCCAGGATGTTCGTGTTGCTCTAAGCCCTTATAAGTTCCCCAATTAGAATATTATTTGATAATTAGTATGAATTTTATAAGCATTTAGTCCTAAATCATTAAAATCCCAGAACAAAGTTTCCAACGAAGCATCATTTTAATTCAGTATGATTTTCACTTATTGGCTGTATAACTATATTTGTAATGGTTACACTCACGTGAAATTCATTTTATCCTCCAGTGTCTTCCAGATTTCACCAAAATATCCCCCAAATGTTACTTCACCATTCATGTGTACGTTGACCAATGTGATTGGAGGTTGCTGAAAGTAACAGTTATTTATAAAAACCTATTTTATGATTGTCTATAAAGTTTATTACTATGAAAAACCATTGCTTTAAGTATGTTTCCAAATTTATATTTAACTATAGTGTGTTCAACAAATTTAATCTCTGGCCTTTTTTTTTTAGTATGAAATGGTTCCCACATTTAATCATACACGATCATCGGGGACGGCACATTTCCCCTACTGTAGCTAGAGAAATCACAGCAAGGGTCACATGATAGACGATTGGGGTTATAACCACAACACAGCGGTTTCCAGAGCTCAGTAGATTCAACCTAAATGAAAAGGCTTCCACGTGAATCCTCGGCCAAAAGGCTACCAACTGCGCAGGTTCCCGTCACAGTATATAACTCTTTCAATGGCCATATCCAGTGGATACAAAAACAGTTGGGATTATATCCTTGGTCTACCCTGCAAGGCATCAAGCTTATCTTGCATCATTCCAATATGGTATAGTTTATAAGATAGGGCCATAGTGTAATTCATAAGGGTAACTGACCTCATGGTTTAGTGGTCAGTGTACCTGGTCACGAGTCTTTATATCCCAGGTTCATTTCCCGGCTGGTCTACTGGGTATTTTTTCTGAAAGGTGAACCACCCTAATGGTCACCATTGTTTGGTTAATTAGCTTAAATTTGGGTTTAAGTTTTTACACTAGTCCCACATCCTCATACTCACTATCAACCTCATACTTACCATCACCCTCATACTCACCATCACCCTCATACTCACCATCACCCTCATACTCACCATCACCCTCATACTCACCATTACCCTCGTACTCACCATTACCCTCGTACTCACTATCACCCTCGTACTCACTATCACCCTCGTACTCACTATCACCCTCGTACTCACTATCACCCTCATACTCACCATTACCCTCGTACTCACTATCACCCTCATACTCACAATTACCCTCGTACTCACCATTACCCTCGTACTCACTATCACCCTCATACTCACTATCACCATTACCACATCTCATCTAAACATGGAAAGAGCCTCCATGGAAAGGATGTACGATTAGTATATTCGAGCGTCCCCTGGACTACGGTACATTAGTACTGGCTAATCTTTACACAAACTGGACTACGAGTGATGTAGCCCAGACGCGCTATATAATAATAATAACTTCTACCTTTCAAAGTGTGTACAACATTAAGTTGATTGCATAACAGACATACACTTTAAATGCCGAACAAGATAGTTATAATAATGATATAGTTTTAGCTTAGAGTAAAACTTATGTTCGTGATTTAACTTACATGATGTAATGTGGCTGTGAGCTGCAATCCTGATAGATCCCACCTTTTCTCGTAAAAACTGGTCACGTCCGGGGTGTCCAGAGCTCCTCCCTCTTTCTTCCAGTGACTCCGAGGAGACGCCTGGAGATGACCCGTCGGGGTCACACGGTACACGTCTGTCAGACTGAAATCGTAAGCCTTATCTCGAGGGAGAGAAAGGTTGCCTGCTCGGGTGGTATTAAAGGTCTCCGCCACCACAACATTCGAGTTGAACGGTAGGTCTACGCCATCGAAGAACTCCTCCAAGGGTATTGTTTTCCTGCCGGACCGTCGTATGACGAGCCAACGGGAGGTAGAGATTGGTTGCTTTGAGGTTATCTGGCCAACAGTGAAGATGCGAGCTTTACGTTGTTGGGGGTTTTTTTCACGCATCTAAAATATAGCTTCATAGTCCAAAACATATAAATATTCAATGAGCTAATGTGTTTTATTGATAATTTCAGTACAACCCGCTTCAATGGTTAAACGGTCCAAGGCGTCCCTCTCATGTAAGCCTGGCCTCTTAAGACTTTGAGACCGGGATTCGAATCCCAGTCGGGTTTATTGAGGGTAGATTTTCCTAAATTGTTTCCCGCTCTCCTCACACGCAAATGAGGTTGAATTACCTCTAAAATGCTTCCTTCTTCATCCCTACACCTTTAGAGTAATTATTATACATGAGTATAAACTGATCAGGGAGTAAGATGGGGCAATTAAAAAAATGATAAAATAAAACAAACTGTTGAGGTCAAATGGTACCAAGTTAATGCACCAACATTTGTCCCCTGATGAAACCAGTCAGTACCAGATCTCCGCCTTCACTGATCAAAGTCGGGCGTTGTTCCGAAAGCTCACTCACCCTCGTCTTGTCACCAACCTGTCGCAGTAAGATTTCCTCCTTGGACCATGAAGGGGGAACCACGAACAGTGTTCTGGAATGGTGACAGTGGAACATCTCGGCGCTGACGTTGAGCGTCTGCATCGACATGAAAGTCACCGCGACGCCACGTGACGACAGAGACTTGACCAAGTGGATAAGCTGCGTCACTCCAACTGTAGCTACAACACATAGATGATTATTATTATTATTATTATTTCCTTAAAAATCCATGATATATTTATTATTTTTCAATTTGCAAACACGAATATGTTCAAATTTATCTTCAGTGCCATCTCGTTAGAAGTCTCGACTGTCGGCTAGCACTTTAATAAAGGAAAATTAAATTAAATTACTACTATCCCAGGTTTAAAGGTACATCAACACAAAATACAATAATTTCGAAGTGACCCATCTAATCTAAGGGAACAGGAGGAAGAGGGTTGATTTGGAGACAATTCACTTGAATTAGGATTTAATACCCCAATATCTCTTCACTTGGAGGTGGGTCTTCAAAAACCATTCAACTAGCCAAATCTAAAGATTTACTGGATATTCACTGCACAGTCCTTTTAAAATAGAGAATAAACTATCTAATGGATAGCTATTACACATACCCCTTAAAATAGTACTAATGAACATTATTTGCTGGGGCGTATTAAAAAGGGAGTAGCAAGCTACTATAAAACTATTATGTGGTCAACTTAAAAGAGAACAAACAAGCTTTGAAATAGTTTTGATTGCAAGTCAATCGAATACACATTTTAGAGAGATGTATATATTTCTGCGTTTGAGTAAAATATAATTTTATCATGTGGGGTTTCAACAGAAATTTTAACAGTTGAGATTATTTTATTGATAGCAAATATGTACTGAGTGGGTGGGAATATGGTTCACCGAGAGGCATTGCGCTCTATTTGTAGTGTTAGGGGTGTGCAATATTTAATATCAAGAATAATAGAGCATTTTTTGGTGCCCTAAAAATTAAGATATAATAAATTTTGTTTTAAAGGTATGATAGGTGGGTGTAACTCACATGAGAATATGTGTTCCAAGTCGATGACCATAGCGGCGCAGCGAGCTTGAAATGTGGGAAGCGTCACGTGGATCAACTCTGCCCAAGAATCGATCTCGTAACGATCGTAGATAGCGGCCGGGCTCTGTGGGAAAACTACACAACACAGGATGACCAGCCTCTTGATATATCCTGCCATTCCTCAGCCGAAACGGTTAGTTTTTATATCAGGTTTGGTATTCTAAAATACCTCCTGGAAGCGGCTGGTTTCCTGGTGTTATCTATACGCACCTTGACGCTGAATAGCTTCTATATCTCACATATTTCCTGTCAGAACTCAACCAATACGGTTAGTTTTAAATCAGGCCCCGTCTTCTGAAATACATCCTATAAGTGACTGGTTTCCTGGTACTCTCTTTCACACGTTTCCTGTGAGCTCTCAAACCTGCAGAACTAACTCAGTTTTGTCTTCTGAAATACCTCCTGCAAGCGGCTGCTTTCCTAATATTCTCCGTATCCACCTTGACATTGGACGGACATATTTTACATCTCACACGTTTCCTGTGAGCTCTCAAACCTGCAGAAGAACTAACTCAGTTTTGTATTCTGAAATACCTAATGCAAGCGGCTGATTTCCTGATATTCTTCGTATCCACCTTGGCATTGGACATATATTTTTACATCTCTCACTTTTTCTGTCAGTTCTCAAACCTGCAGGGAGTCTGATTCACTAAGAAAGTTCATTGGAAGAAACGCTCAGAGGAACATTCTGGCTGCTAGGAAGTGCAAGACAGGATTTGCTTAGACCAACGTCTAAATTATTAATAGCCATCTTTTGTCTTCTTACTTTTGTGAAATATTTTAAATCCGATTTTTTCAGTAGGACTGGCACGTAAATACAAATTTATGAAGTTTGGTTGCTTTATTAAGAGCCCCACATTTTCTTAGTATTTCTACTTTGGGCAAATGGTGGGGGGGGTTTTTTTTGTTTTTGTTTTTTCGCTTTTGCTCTGAGTAGGTAGACTACCTGCAGGCATTTAACAATGAAATTGTATTAGATAAATTTGATACTAAAGTGGGTTTTTTTTTTGTATTTCCTGAGACTTATTTACAATTTTTTCTGTTTTTTAACTTTCCTAAGAGAGGATAGAATTGGGTTTGGGAAACATGAAACACACCCTTATTTATATAAATGTATTCACCCTAAGTGTAATATTAAAATATTTAATATGCATAAAATAAAGTTACTTTTTTATTATCATAAAACATACTTTATTCAGTTAAGTGTGATAGTCATAATGAGTTGTTTGTATTAAAGTAGCTATTACAGGTTATTTTACTAACTTTGCTTTCAAACCTAAAATGATAACAATTTATTTATTTTTAAGTAGACAATAGCTATACACTTAACAAGTTCTGAATTATAGTTTACAATTACTTGAATACATTCAGTCTTCAAAAGGGAATCAATATAATAGGCATTTGGGTGCTTTATTATACAAAAACAGTACTTTTCTGTTTGTTTTAAAATACAATTTCTTTTGATAAATATTCATCTTAGTCTATTTTATACGTTCAAATGTAAATTATTTTTCAAATTTGTGAGAATAAATAACACATCCTAAACTTACTTTCTAAAGAATTGTAAATTAACCAAATCAATATTTGTTTGTACATTAAAGGCTTACTTGTTTTAGTTATAAGAATAAAGTATTTTTTAATAAAAAAAAGCACCTATTTCATAGTAATATAAGATAATGAGATTAAATAGGCCTCCCTGTCTTGGTATACAAATATTACCAGGTATATTCAGATGACCTATATTATTGAAATATTGTTATTAAAGAAACACAAACTTGAAACTTTCCAAATTATCGTTGATATTTATGGTACCGGTACGTAAAAATAACAAATATATTGTATTCATTTTTTTTTAAATATATATATATTTATTAAATTATTATATTAAAAATTAATAATTTGAATGTTTTAACATAATACAGGTGTAAAGAGTCCAAGATAGTCCCCTTAATGAATAGTACAAATACTTTGAGTAGTACAATTAGATATTAAATTAAAGATTGAGGATTCAAATATACAAACTTATTAAAAGAAAATATTATTCATAATTGATTATTCCCGTTCTTGTGGACATATTTTAATTATAATATGTTTTAGACTCAAGTAATTCATTTTTAGATTGAATTTCATCACTAAAGAAAGTATTTCTGAGTGTGTTTCAAATACTGAAAATAGATTTTACTGTCAATAAAAAGGTTCTTACACAAAACTTACAGCACTCAAAAAAATTTTATAATACATTAAATCAAAGAGTAATAAAATGACTTAAAATTTAAGCCTAACATAATTATAAATCGTGAATTTGATATTTCTGAGAGCCATTCAAATTTTGAAACTAGTTCAAAATACATAAATTATGTAATGATACATTTATCGAGTTTATTAAGTGAAATGTCTTGTAAATAAGCTTTAGAAAGGTGATTTTTATGATCTCTAAAAGAATCAGACTAGCCACATTGCCAAGCCATCAATGAATAAGTACACATCGTTTACCCTGTAAGGTAGAAAGCTTACTTCACATGGTTCCGTTATGTTATAGCTAATAAGTTAGCTTTGAGGTAATACATTTCAGGGTCAAATGAAGTGTACAACATATGACTTTCAAACAAAGTGCATATAGCCTATTTAAGATGATATAACTAAAGTCGTGGATCGAACTATTTTAGGTAAGCCTACGTCGCTAAAATCCACTTCCGCTGAATCATCAATTCTAAAATAATGTTGGTTAAATTTATTTGAATATTAAAAAAACTCAACTTGATTCAAAATTACAACTTGACCTTACGCTACTGCGTTTATATTATTCCATGTGCAAATTCTTAATTTGTTATTTTTAAGCTGAGTATTATATTGAAGTTATAGTCTTGCCTAAATCCCTGTATGAAAGCTAGTAATTAATCTGACTACCTGTATAGATCTCACATAAATATACTGTACCAGCAAGAACTTAAGATATACACGTAAGGCACCAACCAGAAACACATCTATTGACATTGTAACTCCTTAAATACAATGTCCTTTTAGCAGGAAATAAGTTTTTTATCATGATATTATAGTTTAATAAACAGTATTGTCTCCAAACTTTATTTAATAATCATTTTTCAGAGTGTTTTCTTTGCACTCAGCTAGCTCAACTGATAGTCTTCTAAGACTTTTAAAAGAATGTTTTCTTTGCAATCTCCTTGCTCAACTGATAGTCTTCTAAAACATTGATCAGAATGTTTTCTTGGCAATCTCCTTGCTCAACTGACAGTCTTCTAAAACATTGATCAGAGTTTTTTTTGCACTCAACTAGCGCAACTGATAGTCTTCTAAGATATTGATCAGAATGTTTTCTTGGCAATCTCCTTGCTCAACTGATAGTCTTCTAAAACATTGATCAGAGTTTTTTATTTGCACTCAACTTGCTCAACTGATAGTCTTCTAAGATATTGATCAGAATGTTTTCTTTGCAATCATCTAGCTAAGCTGAAAGTCTTAAAATTTGTCATAATTTTGTTATCGAAAGTACTTAGTTTATTTTATGACATTATAAGAAAATCAACAGAATGGTTTCCTCTTATCCCTTAATTAATCTTGTCCTCATCTTGTTCCTCGTGTTTCTCCGGATTAGCCGCCCTATGCCCAACTCCACGGAGAGAACTATCACCGACAAGATCAATCCTGTGAAGAGAACAGTTTGTAGAGGAGCCACGTTTGAGAGTTCTATGCTCTTCACTTCTCTTTCTTCAATTCGAGGGAATGTCCTTGGAAACTCGTCCTTGTAGAGTTTGTTTAATATTCCGAATCTCCTTAACAACTGGATGCTGAAATAAAATAAAGTATGTTTTGTTTACTCATCGATGTAGTACAATGAATGATAATTATAACGTTTTATCAATTTATATAAACTAAGAATAGCAAACATGCCTTAGATTTATATAATTAAGTCTTTAAAAAAATACATTATTTTGTCTCAAGATTTAATTCGGATAGAATATATGAGTTCTAGTTCTCCGAATTTAATATATATCAATGTAACAGATAGTAGGCCTATGTATTAATGAAACTAGGAAGTTCCTAGTATCATAACCAATTAATTAACCTTAAAAAGAGTACTTATAATAGTATTGGCATCATAAAAAATATCGGGCATCACTCCATTAGATTATTATTTCACTAACGGGATTATAACACATAGGATCAGAAAATATAGTAACTAGTAGTTCTGTAAACAGTATGCCTCGCTCCCTTCATTCAAAAAAAGTTGAGTATAACATTTTTACAATAATTATGTCGTGTTCGTGTCGTTACCACTCTTTAAATTTTTCTTTGAATTTGAAGTTAATATTTTCCCCGAGGAATCAAGTCAAACAAAAAATAAATGAATACTACATTCAATAGTTCATCATATATTTTATAGATAGTTCATGCGGCTTAAGATGTCCGTCTTACATGGATATAAAAACACACATCTGTAGTTCGGTCTAGGTTTAAAGAACATTCCAGCCAAATCTAGTAATAATGAAACTAAAACAGATAGATGAAATGCCAAACGGTCTCGGTTCACACGTCAAATTAAATTTCATGTATCTTTCTTTTCAATTCATTTGAGTCAGGGAAGTCAAAAAAGGCTTATGTTGATATTTCCTGACTTAAAATCATCGGATTGACATTTGTCTCTTATCGAATGGTTAATTTTGGTAAATGATTTTTGGTCCTGTCACCGTAAAATTAATCTGGCACTACTTAATTTATTTTATTACAGTAAAGCTTACCTTCACCATGTACCTGCTTCCATGGCTGCGTGGTCTATAGCGCTAATCTCGTGTTGGACTAGACCACTAAAGACTGGGTGATAGCGGTTCGGTCCCGTTTGGGTGCACAGAGGGAGAGTTTTCCTAAATAGTATTCCACTATCTCTATATGCAAATGTGGGTGCACTTCCTTTAAATTGAACCTTCCTAATCCCTAAATAATTAGTGTAACTATCAATACACCAGCGTATAGCCCGAATGGGTAGTAATACGTGGACTAAAAAAACCATTTTAGCCACAAAAACTAAATGTTTATGTTTCCTAAAAGTTTATTTTACTAAAACTATACTGTAAATTTTCTCCTACAAATAAAGTCAATATTAACAGGCTTACAACAGAACATGTTTTAATCCTGAATAACTTAGTATTGTTTACATCCAATACTGTTTCCTGCCTGTGGCCTGGGTCGCTTTTTTATTCAAGCCATATATTTACCACTACCGGCTTACTAGGTTTGTCGTAGCTTCGTATGCTTTATAATCTAACTTAAGACTATGACTGACACAGCATCCAGTTCCTGGCCGTTAATTTATCACTGTGAAAGTCTAAATCTATATTTCACCCATGATAGATTTTTTTTCCCCCATGCCGGCAATCGAACCTGGGACCCTTAGCTTAATAAACAGACACTCTACCTTCTGAACTAAGGTGTAGGATTGGATATTTTAGTGACAGAGCTAAGTCAAGCATTCCGGGTTCGAATCTCGTGTCCAG
>CABFOW010007117.1:8021-26443 GCA_902141385.1 Timema californicum | reverse complement strand
CTCTCTCGATGATAAAACGAGGGGAGAAGGGTCTTGTAACCTTCATCCGGTAAATATTTGAAAATTGAATGCCCCTAAAAATTATTAAGAATGGTCCTCACCTGAATTTTAAATTAGACTTTCTTAAGAGTTATTCGGAGTAGTTATACCGCCAGAAAACTTTTGAAATTCGGATGATACTAGTATTTTGAGTGGTCCTTTTTCGGAAAGGCTATTGAAAATCAGATGCCTTCAGATGGCGATTTAGAATGGCCTTCACCTGTATTTTTACTTTCTTGCTGTCTTACAGGTAGAGAAAGTATTGTGATCGTCAACAGAATCTAACTCGAGATTTTTATGAATCTCAACGTTTCACGACCCCCCGAATCCTAAAAAGTGGTTTTTGAATTTCCGTCTGTCTGTCTGTCTGTCTGTACCTCCAACTAGAGTCTAAACTATTTTACCGAATGGGCTAAAGCTTGGTATCAAGGGTTTTCATAGGGTTGCCCCGAGAGGGTTTTTGGAATTGGATATCTAACCTTAAAATTATGGATAGTTTACTGAAGGGCAAAAAGAGAAAAAATCGATTGTATCGAAATCAGTTCTAACGATTTTGATTAAATTTCATTTCTAAAGATTTATAAATATCATAAACAAAAAAACTACCCTAAATATTTCAGCAAAATGACTTTAAGGTCTGATGCGTAAATTCTCATTTTTTTGTATCTTATCTCTTGAACTATTTGAGATATGGAATTACTTATCATTGCAAATATGTAGATCTATTTATAATACAAATATTCTATAAGAAATATATTTTTATAAAACCAAAAGTTTCTGAGATATTGGCAAATATATTAACACAATTTTGTGATCTTTAGTTGTAAAGAGATACTACTTTAGTTTTAACGCAATAATTCTCCAATGCCATAGAGTAATTAAATATAAGTAATCTTTCAAAAAGCTTATGTTATTTTTCCTTAAACCTGTTAGGAGAAATGTTTGTACAACAATGATCTATATCCATTTTAGACTCAATAGTCTCAATATTTACATTTTAGATTGGTCAAAATTTATAAATGAGGAATGTAATAGCAGTGCGATGACCTGAAAATGTGCAAAACCTAATAAAGTGTTAAAATTTTAACCGTAAGGCAAAACTTTAATACGAAGTGTTGACCCTTGAGGACCCAACATTGATCTTTTTTATTGGTCCAAACATACAAATGAGGACATTCTTTAAAAATAAAATAATAAAATTTAAAACCGGGACTCAAAAAATGCTTTACGTAAGTATAGTGTAATTTATGATTGGGTTTGCTAGTGTATATTATTTCGTTTCACATATATCACGAGTTTTGAGTAAATATCTCCATTTTTAAACAATAGAATGAGAAAGTTCGTTCGGAGTTCCGTACCATTTATTTTTTAAAAATAATTAAATCTCTGTAATAATTATTTGGAAAGTTTTTGAAAATTGGCCGCCTCTAAAAGTTATTTGTGGTTCAATGCAGCTTAATATTCGAGAATATCAGAGCGGAAATAAATTTAGAGGGGAAAATACTCCAAATTATTTCCAAAGGGTAGCAAATTATTCATCAGGGGTGCAACCCCCTCCCTTGTCCACCACCACTGCGACGTGTTTTTTTTTGTCCCTGGGAACGAACCTCCGGACGGTCCTCTGAAACCTGCCTCGGTAGGACACGTGTGCTAAGGCGTCAGTCTCGTCTTGTCTGTCTTTCCCGCTGACGAGGGAGTCGGAAGGTTTCGAATCCCACCTGGGTGCGTTGATGTGTTTTTCTCTCTTTTCTAATCGATTCCTCCTCTCTTCTCGCACGCAAAAACGTGAACATTTCATCTAAAATGTTACCTTTCTCTGTCCTACCCCATGAGAGTGCATATGCAGACAGCTCAGTTGGGTGGTAAGATGCAGAGCGTGGGGGAGGGGGGAGGATGGGGGTTAGATTATTAGTAACTGGCTAAAGAACGCGTGTGGCGGGTAAAGGGGGTGAATTACCCTTAATTAGAGGGATGCTACTTTAGAAACAATTGTCTGTACACACCCAACTCTTTGTTGAGTTAATGGTATCTGGGTTTGATCCCGAAACAGGAGAAATATTTATATTTGTTTGAACTCTAGGATCCCCCTTTCACACCGGGTATTGTGTATGTTCTATAATTAAGTTCGTTTGTAAGTCGTGTTTTGTAGCTTTTCTTTATAAAGTGCATACCAAACAAAAATCAGTAGTTATTTTTTAAGGTCTGACAAATTAGAGCAAAAATATAATCCAAAATATATTTCACCCACACAATAAACATGTGTGAATTTTATTGTATGTAATTTTTTTTATTAATTTAATGGATATTATATTCAAGTCATTTTGTAGAATATCTAAAATAACATTTGACTGCACTTCAATATTTATATTCAATACAGGTAATTTTAGTTTGCAGCTTATAATTTATAATATAACGATTCGGAAACTATTATTTCTTGGAAGTCCCTTGAGGTTATACCGACCTGCCAATCATAGCTGACAGAACAGTTGCAGATACATCGGGGGGGTTCAAGAGAGAAAATTGTTGCAGAGACGGAAGGTTCTGTCACTTTATGACTTACGAGCCATTCCAAGATTATAATGGATGGGTTCCCCCCCCTAGAGTCTTGTTATTTCAATAAACAATATTTTCCAGACAATATTAAAATGGGAATAAACCAGATATGAAACTGATTGGGACGGATGTTAGTCGACATTTTGTTGGAAAATTTGAGGTGGTCATTAAATATCAAACTTTACCTTATTAAAACAAGAGTATTGTAGTACATTAGGTACAAAATCTTCAATAATTCTTGTTTTTAAAAAAACTAGAAATAAGTCTGATTAATGTTGACCCACAAACACTAAACTCAAATATTAAAAATGCCCAACTTTACCGCCATTATGTTTAGCCTTAATAAGCCTGCATAATAAAGCACTGAGACGAGTTGCAGCCGTTTAGAAATATTGGATTGTTTATTAATTGGTTTTAGGTGATCTGGCGGTCTAGGGGTAAGGTGTCAGACTTCTGTGCTGGCGGCCGGGGTTCAATCCTCGGTCCCGGCACATATTTATCTGATNATCTGGCGGTCTAGGGGTAAGGTGTCAGACTTCTGTGCTGGCGGCCGGGGTTCAATCCTCGGTCCCGGCACATATTTATCTGATTACCAAACCCTTCCTCCACCTCTGACAAGACATCTTGTGAACGTGGGGAATGCCAGGCCTTCACCGTGGTTCGGATCCCACGTTAAACTGTAGGTCCTCCATTTCATCTCACAATCACCCTACCATTACACATTAGCGTAAGTGCGTAAAACCCGAACGGGTAGTAAGACGCGGTGCTAATAATAATAATATTAATTGGTTTGATAATCTTTAACATTTTCTTCAACAAAATGTATATGAAAGTTCTGGTCAGTTAAAAGGTTTTAAAAATGTTTGATAGATCACATAAAAACCTATAGAATAACCCTACATTATTTTAAAATGTTATTTTGTGACCCTGTCACAACACGACTTTATTTGATAAAGGAAGATTAGTGTAAATTATCATTGCATTAAAAATAAATGCTCCGGCGCACCGCACAGACACTCTCTCTCTCTTTCTATAAACTCGTAAGATTTCTGAACGGAATAATGTAAGAAGGCAAGATTGCCGTCAAGATTCATCAATAATTAATGTCCTCATTTGTATGTTTGGACCAATAAAAAAGATTAATATTGGTTCCACAAGGGTCAACACTTCGTATTAAAATATCGATTTCCGGTTAAAATTTTAAAATTTTATTAGGTGTTGCACATCTTCAAGTCATCGCATTGATATTTAATTGTTAATTTATACATTTTGACCAATAAAAAATGTAAATATTGACTATTGAGTCTAAAATAGATATAGATCATTGTTGTACAAACATTTCTCCTAAGAGGTTTAAGGAAAAACAACATAAACTTTTAGAGACTTACTTATATTTAATTACTCTATGGCATTGGAGAATTATTGCGTTAGAACTAAGTATCTCTACAACTAAAGCTCACAAATTTGTATAAATATATTTGCAAATATCTCAGAAACTGTTGCTTTTATAAAAATATATGTCAAATAAAAGTGTTTTATTTCTAATAGTCCTACAATTTTGCAACTATAAGTTGTTTAGTATCTCAAATAGTTGCGGAGATACGGAAATTAACGCTTCTGTAAAGTACCCTAAAAATAATTTTCATGGGAAAATGAAAGTGGCCAGTTTATTTATAATCTTAATCAACGCCTAGATACGAATTTTAATCAAAATCGTTGGAGCAGATTTTGAGAAAATCGACTTTTTCTCCTTTTGCCCTTCAGTAAACTACCCTTAATTTTAGGGTTAGATATCCAATTCCAAAAACCCTCTCGGGGAAACCCTATGAAAACCCTAGATATCAAGTTTTAGCTCAATCGGTAAAATAGTTTAGGCTCTAGTTAGAGGTACAGACAGACAAACAAACAAACAGAAATTCAAAAAACACTTTTTCGGATTCGAGGAGACGTGAAACGTCAAGATTCATCAAAATCTCGAGTTCGATTTTTTTAACGATCACCATACTTTCTCTACCTGTAAGATATTGAGAAAGTAAAAATTAAACCGTTTAATGCTTCAGAAACCTGCTGTGTGGACCTCTTGCACCAACAACCATGTGGACCCCTTACACCAACAGTCATGTGGACCCCTTGTACCAACCATCATGTGGTCCTCTTGCACCAACCGTCATGTGGTCCCCTTGCACAAGGGGATGTTGAACTAACTGACTGATGATGTGTTGCTGTTGCAGTGACATATCCCATGGACCTGATCAAGACTCGGCTCCAGATACAGGGGGAGCTCGCCGCGGTCCAGGAGGGGGTCTCCAGCGTGAGTACAAGCACTCTTTGCAAATGTTACAAGCTGGATTTTAGATTTGTACAAAATAATATGAAAAAAAACACCATGCTGTCAGCCCGCAGGCGAGCCATACTGATCGAGCAGCCGCCGTATGATGGCGAAGATAATGCCAACTTTTGCGGATAGAGCGTGTCCTCTTGTCAACATAACGAACCCTTCGGCCATTAATCAGTTTTCTAAACAGGAGCCGTTACTTTTCCATTCAAGAAGCTCATTTCATCCTCATGAGGCAGAGTTGACCCTGTTTCAGACCCACTGCTTCACAGAAAGTCTGAAAGCGCCAGTGATCGAAATCGGGGGACTTCTGAATCTGTAGCCAGGAGCTCTGAACACTAGACTACAGAAATGGTCTTGAGATCAAAGTAAAAATAAATATATTTTCAACGGTAAAATTCACTGGCAATAATCTACCTCATTACATGGTTATTTTTACCGCAGAGTCTTACTATCCATCCAGACTATTCATATAGTTATACTAATGTGTTAGTTGGGATTTAAAGGAAATGTAGCCACATAAGCGCGTAAGGAGAGTGTGAAACCATCGAGGGAAAACAACGCTCAATAATAATAATAATAATAATAATAATAATAATAATAATATTTAGCACCGCGTCTTACTACCCGTTCGGGTTATACGCTTTAAGTACTAATTACTCTAATGGCTTAGGAATTGGGAAGGTTGAGTTAGAGGAAGTGAACCCGCATTTGCGTGGAGGGAGAGTGGAAAACCATTTAGGAAAAACCACCCCCAGTTCACCCGACCGAGATTCGAACCTCGATCTCCCCGTCCTCAGCAGTCGAGCAGCTCAACACGACTAACGCGTTAGCCAACTACGCCACCAAGGCGGGTAACGCTCAATAGACCTGGACAAGATTCAAACGTCAACCTCCCTGTCAACAAGCAAGAATCCTCAACACTCTTGAACATGGTCGAGGACTAGGATAATTATAAAGATAATAAAACACAAATATAGTCCAATCTATATCCTGCCCCCCCCCTCCCCCATCTTCTTTGAGATTTCTCCTGGTGAATGTTGTGCAGGCTCCCCACCGGGGCATGGTCCAGACCGCCGCAGGGGTCATCAAGGAGGAGGGGTTCTTCAAGCTGTGGCACGGCCTCACTCCTGCCATCTACCGGAACATTGTGTACTCCGGCACCCGGATAGTCATCTACCAGAAGGTCCGGGAGTATGTCCTCAAGCCGGACCCCAGCGGGAATTACAGTATCTGGTAGGTGGACTACTCGTTTCTTCGCCAAGGTGTTATCCGACACATTAGTCTTACTAATGAGATAAGGGTCCAGGCTTAGTTTACCAGCAAAATTGAACAATTTATCATCAGTGAAATATGGATTTCACCTTTTGCAGTGATGACTCAATGGCTGGGTGCTCTCTCTTCTATTTTTAAGTTAGTTTATAAGTCATGTGATTGTATAATCAGTCAATTCTGAAAGTGCACTTTAAATAACTAAAAAAAAAAAAGGTGACCTGGCGGTCTAGGGGCAAGGTGTCGGACTTCTGTGCTGGGGTCCGGGGTTCAATCCTAGGTTCCAGCACATATTTATCTGATTACTAAACCCTTCCTTCACCTCTGACAAGACATCTTGTGATTGTGGGGAATGCC
The DNA here is from genome assembly GCA_902141385.1 of Timema californicum. Lineage (NCBI taxonomy): Eukaryota > Metazoa > Arthropoda > Insecta > Phasmatodea > Timematidae > Timema > Timema californicum. The sequence continues at coordinate 19,887 of CABFOW010007117.1, read as the reverse complement.
AGGCCTCCATCGTGGTTCGGATCCCACGTTAAAGTGTAGGTCTTCCATTTCATCTCACAATCACCCTACCATTACATGTTAGTGTAAGTGCGTATAGCCCGAAAGGGTAGTAAGACGCGGTGCTAATAATAATAATAATCTTATTGATAAGCTTGTGGTTAGTTAATATATTTTTTTAATGTGTTAAAGATACCCCGTGTTTGTTCCCTGGTTGTGACGGTGAAAAATGGTTTCAGGAAGTCGGCGCTAAACGGGATGTTCTCGGGGGTGGTGGCCCAGTTCCTGGCCAATCCCGCGGACCTGGTCAAGATACAGATGCAGATGGAGGGAAAGAGGAGACTGATGGGGAAACCTCCGAGGTGAAAACCTTTTTAAAATATATATATAATATTAAAACTTTCAACATAAAGGTTGTTAACTGATTTTATATCCGGCCCCATAGTGTAGTGGTCAGTGCATCTGGCTACAAACCTAAGGGTCCCATTTCTGGCTGGTACCTTGGGTGTCTTTCTATTAAGGGGAATTATTCTAACAGTCATCAGGGGTTGATAAAATAAGCTTTAGTTAGGTTTAAGCCTCCCAATGGCTAACACCATCATATTCATTCTCATCACATCATCTCATTGTGGGTACGACATGCGGACAACCTCCTATGGTGCACCCTGGGTAGTGCTCTGTGCCACCAGAGCGGAGAATAGTTTACATACAGGGGACAGGACTGTACGTCATGTTCCTCCAGGTCGGTAGCGCAATACGCTTAAAAAAAACTGATTTTATGGGATTGGGAGGCTCGAAAAAATGCATCAGCATCAATGTTGTGAGGGGTATGTGTGAAAATCCCATGTCTCGGCATCTAAACCCTGATTTTTATAGGAAGCCCACTTTCGACTACCAACCGTGATTGAAAGTCACTAATATTTGGCATTCTAGAAAAATGTTTTATTTGATTTATCAATTAAAAAGTTATAAAAAGTATCCTATAATAATATCCCCTTATGGATTACTGTATCATTTATATTTACAGCATTAATTAAACAGGGTAAGGATGTAATATAATTGTAATTTATTTTTCTGCAATTAAGTTTCCAGTTTTAAAATAACAGGTTTACTATGAAAATCAAACTGTCATGAACAAGAGTTTTTAAATTCCAGTATATCCAGTAGGGTATTGTTTTTTAAAATTCAGTATATATGAAAATATATATATAAACTATAATTCTGCCATCAGAATAAAAAAAAACCTTTAAATATCTGTAACCTTTTTTAACGCCACATATGTACTAACTATGCTAATGTGTTAGGGACAGATTTTGTGGAAGTGTACCCACATTTCTGTGGAGGGAGTGGTGAAAAAACCTTTTAAAAAAAATCACCCTTAGTATATTCGACCGGGATTCGAACCCTGTTATTATCGATATTCCAGTCTATTGCTTCATTTATTTGTGGTAGATATTTGATATTTTGAATTTAGCTAACTAATTAATTACTTTTGAAAAAGTGTTAGACAAGAATGTGCAAGTTTATAAAATACTTAATTTCAAGCTTCGAAAGTAAAATATATATATATATAATATACAAAGTTAATCTCTCTTCAGTCACATTTAAATAGTTTGCGAATAAAGTTTGGAACCTGCGGTAGAGGCATTAGTGGGTAGTCGATAGCATCTTATGCGACAAGGACGTACTTCCGAGAAATAAGTATTAGATTGCACAGAGAGTAGATGAGTAAATCCCTGTTTTCAGACCCTTCAGCAGGCTTGGATCTAGCATATTTGAGGGAAAGGTATTTAACTCCTCCCTTAATGAGGTACAACTTTGCTAATCTCCACCAAAAGTATAATTAGTAATGTAATTTTGTATTTCTTGTAAATATTTACTCTCGCAGCTTATTGGAATCTTTTTAAATTCCAAGCAGCTACAATCCAATTACGTTTTAAAATACTTTAAATTCCTTTCAGAAGGGTTCGATGCTATAGTTTAAGATGGTTTCATATGTCCGTCCCAGATCAGTGTCTTAAAAAATGAGTGAAGAGTGACACATCCTACAGTGATCAACGGTAGAGCATTGTTGCACTATACCAAAAGTCTTGGGTTCAATTCTCACGTCCAAGTATCATTTTTCAAATAATTTAAGTTAATCTAAATTAATTTCTACCTTGGACCATCCTCTGTGGTCTAGTGGTTAGGGTTCCTGACTAAAGATAAAGAGATACTGGGTTTGATCCCCAGCGCTTCCAGATTTGTCTGTGAATGGTCAACTCAGCCTCGTGAGGACAAATGAGCTACTTGAATTAAAAAGTAGCGGCTCCAGTCTAGAAAAGTGAGATTAACGGCCGGAGGGCTCGTTGTGCTGACCATATGAAACTTTCTATCCACAGAAGTTTGAACTATCTTAACCAACAGACGGCGGCCGCTCAGTCACTATGGTTTGATTGTGGGGTGACGCCATGGAGTTTTTTTTAAAAGTATTACTTAAAAATAAAAAAAGTTTGATAAAACAGTCATGTGATACTTGGATAGGATAGCGAGCCCTCTAAAAGCGTTCCAGTCCATCTACGGTAAAGCCGGCATAGCTGGCTTGTGGAAGGGAGCCGTGCCCAATATGCAGAGGGCGGCCCTGGTGAACCTCGGAGACCTCGCAGCTTACGACAGCTCCAAGAGGTTCCTCCTTTCCAAGACTGGGCTGCAAGACAACTACATCACACACATCATAGCGAGGTGAGACGGCGAAACATGTCGTAAACTGGCTCAGCACAAGATATCTGCGATAGCATCCACAAAATAAGTAGGAATGTGCGAGTACCTACACAAAAATTCAATTTATAGTTTATTTTTAATAGTTTTTTTGAACTCCACTAGACATCTTTATAAAAACTACAAATTTTTAAGTAATCAAAATTTTCTAGTTTATCTTAAAGTTTTCAGGTTTTATTAATCTAATTTGATTTTTTCATAACTAACATTCTCTCAAGCTTTCCTTTTGTTGGATTAAAGAAAAACCTAACTTAAACAGCTTCCGCCCCTCCACCCCCCCTTCTCAGTTTGTCTCATTACCTGTTAAGGTTATGTACTAACTATACAAAAGTGTCGTGGATGAGTAAAGTTGAATCTAAAGGAATTGTACCCATATTTGTTTGTCAGGAGAGTGGAAAACTATCTAGTTAAAATCACCCCCCAGTTCACATGACTGAGATAGGAACCCCAATCTCCTCATCAATGACAGTCAAGTCGATTGTTAGAGTAGCGCATGAGACCATTCAACCACCAAAGAGGGTTGCAGCTGTATTAAATTTAGTTAAAAATCTAAAGTTGAGAGTTAAATATTATTTTTTTGAATGATTAAATTTTGTTTTTGTTTGATTAATGCATGGATCTATTACAGAAATGATACTTGAAATATTTTAATTTTATTTAGCATCACGTCTTACTACCCGTTCGGGTTATACGCTTAAGCAATAATTACGCTAATGGATTAACAATTGGGAAGGTTGAATTTAGAGGAAGTGAACCCACATTTGCGTGGAGAGAGAGTGAAAAACCATTTAGGAAAAAACGCCCCTAGTTCACCCGACCGAGATTCGAACCTCGACCTCTCCGTCCTCGGCAGTCGAGCTCAACACGACAAGCAAGTTAGCTAACTACGCCACTGAGGCGGGTTAACCTTGAAATACTTGATACAAAAAATTGTTATGTATAATTGGTATTCAACCTGGGGAACGCATATATATATAATTTCATGATAGCCACCGAATAATCAGGAGCATATTTAGCGTTAGCCACAACAGACTCGGACAAAAGGACATGCGATCTAGAAGTGCCATTTATTTATTTTAGATCTAGATTATAGACTATGTACGGTATAACTTACATTATGTACCAACAACTTTGAGGGTACGGAGATTAAGATAAATTATAATTGGGATCACGCAAACAAGAAAAGGTTGAATACTACTGCTCTATATTACCCAACTCTGAATAAAACTTTGATGTTTTCACTCAAATCAAATTCAAAGTTTAACATATTTACTGGTTCACCCCTCAACTTAGGAGCTGAACTGTGTTTCTATTACAGCATTTGTGCTGGATTTGTGGCCGCGATAACGGGCACCCCTGCCGATGTTGTGAAAGCTCGAGTAATGAACCAACCGGTTGATGACAAAGGAAGGTAAAGTTGTATTTATACATATGGGGTATTGAAGGGGTAATGACGTGCAATACATGGAGCCTAACGAACAGATTCCACTTAGCATCTCCTACTCAATCCGTATCTCACTACTAAGTGGTGTACCCCAGGATCTGAGTAACCTGGTGGAGGTTGGGTTGAACCTAAGTGTAAACCAGGCCAGGTGCAGACGAGAGACAGGAGACTGGCCAGGGCCAAAACCAACAAGCTTGGAACAGGGTCTGGCCAGTTGGCTGGGGGTGAGAGGGTTTATAGACTGGCCAATAAGCTTGGAACAGGGTCTGGCCAGTTGGCTGGGAGTGAGAGGGTTTATAGACTGGTCAACAAGCTTGGAACAGGATCTGGCCAGTTGGCTGGGAGTGAGAGGGTTTATAGACTGGTCAACAAGCCTGGGACAGGGTCTGGCCAGTTGGCTGGGAGTGAGAGGGTTGGTGATGATGAGTCAAGTCATCACCAGCAGCCGTAGCCTCGGTTAGGGAAGGTCATACCAAAAGGAGGTCTACCTGAGGACCTGTAAGTGGCAGCCCCCACTACTCAGGTGTAGGCCATGAGAGGTTTAATAAGCCGGTGGCCGAAACGAACCAAAGTAATAGAGAAAATAAATTAAAATGCCGAATTGGAATTAAAGGAGAAAGAATGGTGGAAGATGGAGGCATTTTACTAAACGGACCCAACCACAAGCTGGAGACAGTTGATGATGATGGTATATGTATGTATTGGTCGGAATGACTCGATTGCAGGCTGATGCCATGTAGTTTTTTTATACACATTACTTATGGACATGGCCTCTCCTTTTACTTGTAGCTTCGTACATTACCGGACAAGAACCGCGTATTTAAGTTAGAAATGTTCATTGGCTTTGCAATTTGGATCTCCTGACTATAACCTTTAAGCTAATCTTAGGAGATTTAAGTATTAAAAAAAAGTGTATTGTAATTTGGAAATTTGGGCACTGCTAGAGTTTCTAAAAAAACATTTTTTTAGATATTTTCCACAAACTCATTTTAAGGTTTCTATACTTTTAGAATCGATAACAAATTGTAAATTTTGTACAAGAGTTCATGATAATGTAAGACGATAGGTTAACTATGGTTTTATTTTTTGTTGAAAATAAATTATTAATAAACAGTAAAACATCTCTCTCAGCTGCCTACGTTTAGTGATCAAGGTAAAGAAAGGGCCTTTAGTAAAAATCCGATCCATACGTCATAACCAAACCACTCTTGTCTATTGGATAACCAATAATAAATTAATCAATTAATAATGTTATCGAACAGTTTAATATTTATTTGTATGCATCTACATTACAATTTTTGGAAAACAGAAGGGAAGGCGGGGACCAAACTAAGTCAGATAAAATATATTTAATTGGTTAAAAGCTGAACATTATACTGTATTATTATTATTATTATTAGCACCACGTCTTACTACCCGTTCGGGTTATACGCACTTAGGCTAATGTGTAATGGTAGGGTGATTGTGAGATGAAATGAAGGACCTACAGTTTAACGTGGAATCCGAACCACGGTGGAGGCCTGGCATTCCCCACATTCACAAGATGTCTTGTCAGAGGTGAAGGAAGGGTTTGGTAATCAGATAAATCTGTGCCGGGACCGAGGATTGAACCCCGGACACCCAGCACAGAAGTCCGACATCTTACCCTTAGACCGCCAGGTCACCTTCTACTGTATTAACTTTCCATTCACATAATTTTATAGAGGACTTTAAATATTGGGGTTGTTTAGAAATAATTAAAAACCCTCCTCCTCTTTGCTGTTCATCCTGCAGCGTAAACTTTGCAAAGTAACAGTGTAACTGAATATGACACGCTTGTAATTGTGCTACCTCCTGTTTCAGAGGTCTGTTGTACAAAGTGTTTTGTTCCAAAGTAACAGTGTGACTGAATATGACACGCTTGTAATTGTGCTACCTCCTGTTTCAGAGGTCTGTTGTACAAGAACACAGCCGACTGTTTTATACAGTCAATTAGAAACGAAGGATTCTTCGCGTTGTACAAAGGTTTTGTGCCGATGTGGTTTCGACTTGCGCCGTGGGCGCTAACCTTCTGGGTGACTTCAGAACAAATTAGATTGTTACTTGGTGCTGCCACCTTTTGACAAATAGCTTTATTAGGCTAGTCAATATAAAGTACTGTTACTTTTTTTTTATATAGACAAAGTATATATATTTTTAAATAAATTATTTTTTCATACCAGATTGTATTATTTGTGTAAGAACCCTAAAATAGATAATAATTATCACCTTTTCTTTGTTTTATTTTTGTGGTATTTAACATGCACTTTCTGAACTGATGGATTATATCAACACACAACTTATAAACTAATTTAAATATAATACAGACACAACATCCAGCCCCCAGCCAATAATTTATGGTTGATAAAGGGGGAAACCCATGTTTCACCATTGATAAATGTTTCGGTCATCCCAGGAATCAAACCTGGGACCTTTGCTCAGGAGACAACACACGTTACCGACTGAGCTAAGGAGCATGACTAATAAAAAAAATCAATTTAAAAAGTATAGACCTAACTTTAAACTACTCATAGTATCATAATAAATAAAATTAACATTCAGTTTACCTTGAATGGTAGCAAGATTACCTTGACTAATTACACTATGGCGTAGCTCATAAGATAGGGTCATAGCATAGTCGGTAAAGATATGATTATTACTTTTCAAGATAGACAAAGTGTGCATAGTGGAAGTGTTTATTTTAACAAACCCAGTGTCTGCGTATTTCCACTAAAGCTACCAAATAGAACCGGGCTCAAACCTAACACCAAGGTGCTACAGTAGACCTACCTTTAGGCAATATCATACCTGTAAATAGGACTAAAAGGTATTGATGAATGAAATTAAAAAGTTCCCAGACAACCCTATAACATCCTTATTAATAACTAATCAACATTTCTCCCCAGAACATATTAAAGTAGTATTGAAATAAATATATAATAAAATAATTTAATAGGCCAGCCTCTTGATCTAGCGCCCCGGGTTCGATTCCTGATGATACTATAAGCGTATTTCTCAAAGGGTGGTACTGTGGTTGCCATGATCTGGTTAGTTTCTTCTTCTTCTATTTCTTTAGCATTGCGTCTTATTACTCGTTTGGGCTATACACATATGTACCAATTACACTAACGGTTCAAGGATTAGGAAGGTCTTTAGGAAGTGTATCCACATTTGCCTGTAAAGGAGGAGGTAACCACGATGGGAAAACCACCCGATCAAGAATGAACCACAATCTCTCTGTCAATCGCAGTCTAGTCTACTGCGAGAATGACGCCTTAGACCACGAGGCCGCCGAAAAGGGTGTCCGGTTAGTTAGACTCACGTTAGGACTTCTACTAGTATCAGGTAACCATCATCATCATCATCATAACCACACCATCTCATTGGTGCAATGTGACCACACCCAAATGTTGCCCTCACCTCAGAAGACGCTTACATGTCTGCCATCACCATCAGTAGAAGGCCAGAAATGTCAAGCCGACAAATCCTGGTCACATCAGAGGGGGCGATGTGGGGAAGAGGGTGGAGTTAAATCACTAAAGGTTTCCTCCAAAGCATCATATAATAATCTAAGTGAAACTTAAATATGGGTTTAGAAGAAATAAATCTCAGTATTCGTGAAATAATAGGTATAAAACCATCTATTTGACCATTTGGCACATATTTTTTATTTCTTTAACAAGCAATATTACAAATTGTATCACAGATTGAAATTAAATAGATCTAAAATGCTTATTAGACTATTTAATAGTATAAAATAACAAGTTTGGAACTCACCTTGCAAATGTCCGATTTAATTTTAACAGCCTCAAATTTGGACAATTCTTTGAAAAAATAAATTGGAATTATAAAAACTTGGCTCCTTTTTTCTTAAAATAAAAGACAGTACATGGCATAGGTCATATTATTAGGTCAGTTATGTAAATGAGTATTTTACTTACATTTACAGCATTGCCTGTAAAACAACATGGCAAGGAATAATGTGTCAACCCACTTTGGTGGCCGCATGGTCTAAGGCGTTACTCTCGCAGTAGACTATACTACCGATAATGAGGAGATCAAGGTTTGAATCTCAGTTGGGTGTTCTGCTCATATTTATCAAAATTATTTATGGGTGTGCAAATCTATGAAAACTTTAACTTTGCTTCAAATATTCGTTCAAGAGTGAATTTCTGATTTGACAATGAAAAAGTATTCCAAAAATAATATTTAAAGTTAAAACAAATATTTATGTTTTTTTTTAAATTTCATGCTGTTATTTTAATCACCAATTAATGAGAGTGTAAAAAAATCTCTGAAATAATTTTACACAGTTTGTGATAATAGCACTTTGTAAATCACAATGAATGCCTATATTTACATAGTTATGAAGAGTATAATATTTTTATCCAACATTAAACGTTAAAAAAAAAAATATTATAACTGTGCATTGAGTTCGGGAATTTCTTATATTATTTGATTTGACTTTACTTCGAGTTGAATAAGTGAACTTTGCAGATTCCTACAGTTTTTTATCAATATTTTTTTACCAATGAACTAGATGAACTAGGCTTGTAGCCACAAGAATAAATAAGAATAAAATAAGAATATGGAAGCTTCAATCGGAAAATTAATCAACTTCGATTAGCGCTGAAAAGGAAATTCTGACTTTTAGCAAATATGAAGATTTGCGAGAAAACAGTTGAAACATAAATAAAGAGAATTTAGAAGAACTATATCAGAAGTATGAAAACTCTTTAGGTAAAAAAACACCACTGGTAGACCAAAATGAGATCTAAACCCCAATTTCTTTGTCAGTTAACGAGTCTAATGCGCGAGTGACGACTTGGATCATTCAACCAGTGGAGCAGGTAACATTTTGTTTTAAAATGTTGTTTAAAATCTTTCAATGTCATTTATTATACATTTTTTAATGGATTATGCGTGAAAATTAAACTCGTATGTGATAATAGACAGTTTCATACATTAATTATGTATATTTTGTATCAGTAATAATAATAATAATATGTTCCTAATAATGAGTCAAGTTTTATGGAAACATTGTAGATAAAATTGACTTTTAAGGTAGAGCGCCCAATGAAGTGGTTTGACATAATGACGACTCGACACACGTCCTGTCAGTGCTGCGTTCTTCACTTTTTGTCTCATGTTATGGGGAGGTTAGTGCATTTAATATGCTGAACTTTTTTTTAGAGATTGTTGTTATTATTATTGTTGTAATTATTATGGTAATTGTTATTATTGTTGTTATTGTTATTATTATCTGTATCCATTAGCCATAAATCATTTATCAGTTATTGTTGTCGTTATCATCATCTTTATTATTATCATCACCGTGTCTTACTACCCGTTCGGGTTATACGCACTTACGTCTAATGTGTAATGGTAGGGTGATTGTGAGATGAAATGGAGGACCTACAGTTTAACATGGAATCCGAACCACGGCGGAGGCCTTGCATTCCACACAATCACAAGTTGTGATTAATACACGTCTTGTCAGAGGTGAAGGAAGGGTTTGGCAATCAGATAAATCGGTGCCAGGACTGGGGATTGAACCCCGGACACCCCAACACAGAAGTCCGACACCTTACCCCTAGACCGCCAGGTCACCTTTAAAGTTATTAAAACATGTTCTTCATGTGATACAGATATCCTAAAAATTGTAATTTTTCTTAATGTTTCTTTAATCAATCTGTAAAATGACCATTATTTTTCAGTAAACATAATCGACTCTTTAGAAACATTGGAAATAATAGTTTTTTTAACATTGCTCACCCAAAAGTGTCGTTTACCGTGAACATATTTATGGTATCTAATAATGATGACAATATTCAATAAGGCCAAAGCATCTTCATAATAAGCGGCAGGCATTATTACTAAACGTATTGCTGCTAAATCATTCCTGTGTGCTTTGAGTCATATGTGAGTATCGTCACATGTCACTGTCATATTTCTACCATGTCATGGCCAGATCATGTGTCATGTCACTTTGGTGGGCCTAAGTTGTCAAATCAAGAATCTGATTCCTCCGCTATAAGACACTGAGAAGCCTGTTCATTTATGATGGCATCTTGCTCTGAATCTGAAAATTAAATACAAGTAGCTTATTTAAAAACAATACAAAGTTTGAAAAAAATAAAATGTATGATACAATTTGAACATACCTCCTTATTTAGTCTGCCAATTAAATTAGCCTTAAATTAATATTTCTAAAAAAACAAACAAATAATTTTAAATACTTCACAGACACCGATTTTGGAAAAAAAAAGAAAATAAATAAATAAGAGCTGTTTTAAAACAATTTCAAATTTTTAAATATCAGTCATCAGTTAAATTACACTTAATTTTTAGAACTAATATTAAGAATAAGATTTATCTTTAAGGTATGACCATAAAACATCTCAATATCAAATGCGAATGAAATCCATTAAAACGTTTTGGGTTTAGCCCCAGGTAAATATTAGTCAAATCCACTCTTTTAAGTTAAAAGGAGTTACATAAAACGTTGAGATTAATCTCAAGGTATGTGAAGTGTAAGGAAGTGTTGTACAGGGCGTACTTTGTACTCGTCACATATGCAGCAGAAACATGGACAGTGAATGTAAGAGGGACTAGGAAAGTGGAGGACATGGGAATGAAGTAAAGAGTAGGGGTGGAAGTACATGAGATAGTAGAAGAAGCAAGACTGATATGATATGGGCATGTAATGAAGATGGAGAGAATATGAAAGAGAATTAAGGAATTGAAGTTTGGAGGGAAAAGATTACAAGAGAAACTAAAGAAGAGTTGAGGAGCAGATAACAGCAAGTGTGCGAGTGAGAGAAGAGGAATTAAAGCAATTAAATGAAGAAGAATGGTGGGAAGGACATGTTACCCCACCCTCCCCTTTTCTTCCACTCTGGGCGATAAGTTTCTCAATAATGGCCCGACCGAGCTCCCTAGACCGGCAGAGCACTCAATTACGGTTCCGACATCCATGATAGATGGTAATGGCAAGAGTTGACGCAGATAGAAGCGGGGCATTGTTTCTTTGCCAATATCATCTTCAGAGGGGGTGATAACAAAAGGCAAAAACCTCATAAAAACAACCCCTTTATTATTTGATGAAATGTTACTGTTTTGTATCTATATTTTAAATGTATTACGGCCTTTTTCTTGTATTTAGTTTAGTATTTAACGAGTGTAGTTTTGTATTTTGATTGGGCAAATGTAACAAAATAAGCAAAATCAAGAGGGAGAAGGGAAACAAATATATATATTTAAAAAAAAAGAAAAGAGCAAAGCATATTTTCTGTTCCAACCCTAGCAATCCCCACAAACCCTGCTTCAAGGTGGGACAAACCTATATTACCCAGTTCAAGCTAAAAAAAACACCAATCACCCGACTCTACGCCCCCACCGTGCCCAGCCCGACCACCCCAGATGAACCCAAACTACCCTCGCACCTCCCGCGCCATACTCAATCCTCTTGAGTTCTAAGAAGCCAGACCTTCCTTAGAATAAAAAAGGGGTGTACCCAATACCTCCCTCCATCAACTGGGAACATTTTCCGTGAGACTTTGCAACAATCCTGGAACAAGATGACCTGTAACCGAATTGAGGGCATCTCCCTTCGCTACATGCCCATCCCTTCTCGACCTTGCCAACACA